>JAAAYG020012197.1:0-108006 GCA_009936455.2 Tomocerus minor
ATAACTATTTTCAGACATGCCAGCTTATTCTAAAATAAGTAGCAAAAGAAACATTTCAAAGCAGGCTGCTACAATTTCGGACTGTGGGTCATTACAAGAGATGACTCAAGTACCTCTAGGAGGAATAGGCTATGGGTAAGTAATTTTTTTCTGAATTGAAACAGAACAATGAAAGATGCTGTTTATATAAATTTAATGCAAGACCATTGTGTCTATTTTTAGATCCGATGGCCAAGTAAATGTCGTGTTTGAGTCCGAGGCTATCCAAGATTCGCAGGCATTTTAATTACATTAAGTATTATGAGTTTCAATTTTGTTTTGCTATTATTTTTCTTCTATATTTATGATGCAAGTTGCCTAAACCTGGAATAGAATTACTTACTTAATTTACGTTTTATTTCAACCATGATTGCGTTTTTAAGTGGTCAAAATAGGGTTAAAATTCACTTCTAAAAATCATCATTTTGCCGCAGAAACCTATGCGTATCACTTCTTACAGCAACTATAAATCCATAAGCCATCGCCAAAGGATTATATTAATAGTCTGCTAGTTAGTGTTTGTTAGTGGAGGGATTTGACAGATAATTTCAGCCAAACCATCTTGTACCTCTCTACTAACAAAATGGCTGACCATCGCTATCTCCTTCGAAGTGTACGACGGCGATACAAAGGCTTGGTTGCAGGTGTATGCTTGCTATGCTGTGCACGACAGACAGTATTTCCTATACTTATTTCGTTTTTGAACTCAACAGATACAGTACCAACAACAAAAGTAGTTAGAACATCTGCCATTAATAAATCTACAGTAGCCACTGAAAAGCATCCTCAAAAGTCTAAGGTGTTCCCGAAAATGGAATCCTTTCATTTACGTTTACAAACTCCGCATCAAACGGGACAGAGAAACAGAAAAATGCCGAGATTATATAAGTTTGGTAACCGGTAGCCTATCAGAACAGGCTATAGAACAAAATTAAAATAGACCAATTCAAGTGTAAAAGGTCATATAAATCAAAACAAAGCGGTCAAGCAATAATTGCTGTAAATAGCGCGTGTGTTAGTCAGAAAAGTATTGTAATTAGTTCCAATATTAAAATTGGTAAAAAAGTGCGATATTTATTAAAATTAGTTTACAAAATGTATTGGGATTATTCCCAAAATCATTAGAATTGGGCAAAACATTATTGTAAGATTGTATATATTTCTATTTCATAATCCATCCAATCAAGAAGTCTTGCTATGTTGACACCGTGCATAAAATTTCATTAAAGTTAGGGTCTTCGGTTTAGGATCTACATGTTTAGTTATTTGGACGCAATAATATTTTCCCATGTATTGAATGAAATATTTATGTAAATCTGTTCAGGTCAGGAGTGTCATCCTCGTCTATTAATTATTAACTGCTTTACTAACTTCCGTATTCATATAATTACAAGCAACCCTTATCCACGAATAACCTAAGTACCTCACATCCACATCCAAAGCCCGTAAATATAGAAATTAACAGCTAATTTATTTACCAATTAGGCTGTTCCTTTTTGGCATATATATGACTTTTTGCACCTTACCGACCTATTTTGATTCTGTATTTCGGTCTATTTTGATTGGTCTAATTGACAGAATTAGTGTGTAGATTAAATTTTTCTGAACAAATCACATGCACAATCTAGTAATGTTTAACTTTTCTAGACACGAAAAAGCCAAAATTATTAGTTACGAATAGTGTCGGAAAAAAATAGTGTAGGAACACAGACACGCATTAATATGTGTATATTAAACTGTCGATTCACGGAAAGAATGTGTTGCTGCACACTTTGTTTTGATACTGTATTCACAAATAAAAATTTGGGCTTTCCCCATTTCTAAAAAAGTTAAATATTACTAGATTATGCGCGATTTATTCTGAAAATTGAAAGTATCATCATTCGTTGTGATATTCACAAACATTTCCTAATAGTAAAATATTAAATAGAGTAGCATATTATGGCGTGTGGGTATTTACTTTGCAAATCATTGAAAGCAGTAATAGGGTTGAATGTCTACATTAACACACGAAGTCTATAGACTCATTCCTAAGGCAAAGTAAAAATTTTCAATTAGAAATTTTACTTGTAAGTGCAATGCTTGAACGATTCTACTAATGACAGGTAAATAAACAACATAACTCATAATATTGCATTCAAGCAATAACTCATACCTATTTTACAATGTAATAATTATATCCTAACAAGCAGTTCATGAGATAGTGTTTACCTATCTGTGAATGCAATCAAAACGCATAATACTGCACTGGTAACATTGAAATGTCTACCGATATAAAGCATACATTATCAAAAATAGAGTAGTGACCCCTATTAATCAAATCAAAATGAGTAATACTAGTTCAATGTTTTGGAAAAATAAAGTGCAAAGAAGATTTTTTGCCCGTTTCGGCTTAATGCAATTCTTCAGGCATTTTGTCTTCCAAAAAGTGATAGCTTAAAAGCAAGAAAGCTACTCCATTACTCTCAGACTCGCAGAGTGCTGGTAGGCTTACTTTACTTAAAACAAAACTTCAGGAGATATTATCCACGGCAAGAGCAGTACATCATAATAGCTATCTTATCGTAGTTAGTCTCTTATTACAATCTAGTACAATGCAAATACATGGAAATGTCATTCTAAGAAATGGGATTTTTCAATAATACAGCAGTGATACAAGAAATACCTTAGTTCTGAGACGCGAAAAACAGGTCATAGTAAACAATACAATTTACTACACAAGCAAGTTTTTTCTGTAATTGATTAACCATTGCTTGTACTATTACCCAGTGTCACGTAAAAACTGTGGTTTACACACAATTACCCACTTATATGTTGCAAGGCTAGTAAAATTATTTCTATAACAAAGAAACGTTTCTTTATTATGTAGAGATGAAAGACGGATCTCAGACAGGCAGTAAATAGTAGACCGCAAACGAGTTGATGAAGAGAGAAGCAAAATTGAAAGCCTTCAATTACTTAATTATGTTTGCAAATTGTTTAGGCCTAATTAGTTAACCAATATTTCTTGTGGCTCCTTATAAATCTTATAAAGTTCGTTAGGAGGATCTAAATAACAAGTACTGTACGTGGTAGCATACAATTGTCTTTCGATTCATTAAAGGCAATCGCGTCAATTAAGTATGTGATGATGATTTAAAATTTAAAAGACTTTCATTTTATTTTCGACGAATGAACACGTGTTCTCCAATTGCCATTATGAAATTGATTTGGAACACAAATCGTTTGACAATCGGCGCTACCACTGTTAGTTTCCACGATATTTACGATAGGTTTTATAGTTTTCACTTATAATCAGGGGTAGGATATTTATTTGTTTATTTTCGCAAAATATTTAATTAAAAATTTACTAAAAATTGCCAAAACATTTACTTAAAACTAGAAAAATATTTACTAAAAATAAGCTACCTATTTTCAGAACACGTAAATATATTTTCATTTTTTCCATGTAGTATGGCGCATAAAACATAAACTCGACGATTTTGTTTAGCATGAAGCGCAAAATTCATAATTTTGTTCGACACGAAGTATAACATCAACATTTTGATTTGGCATGGAGAATATATAAAACCTACAATTTCAAATGAATTAATAATGATTTTCACTATTAATTCATTTGAATTTTATTAAAACCTAAAAAAGTAACCATAAGTTTAACAAAAATTTATTTTGAAGATGAAACGAATATGTTTCAGTTAACTGAGAAAGAGTTTTTGACATAGAAAGATAATATTGATCTCCATGGACTTTTAGAATGTTCCATCACAAAGTTACTATCCAATACTGCTAACTTTCATCTTCGTTTCGGAGATATAACAATTTTTTTGAAAAATATAGCAAATATTAACAAAAAAATAGTTACATCTCCGAAAAAGAGATGAAAGTTAGCAATAATAGATCGTAACTTTGTGAGAGAACATTCTACAAGTCTGTAGATCAATATTATCTTTCTATTTCAACAACTCTAGGAGAAATAAAATTTCTTCCAAAAAAGACCAGCGGAATTATGATAGTCAACATAAGGATTGTGGTCTTAAAGGGAGCTTCTTAAGGGTGCCGTGAACAGCCGTCTATGTCATTTTCGGCAATCCTTCCATTAGGCATAGGTACCTCCATGGAAATTTAAGAAATATTTAACAAATACAGCTAAAAATCATACAATATCCACAATGTAGTATGAGGTGTAAATATGTCATACTTTTTTGGGAGAAATAATATTTCTCCAAGAGTTGTTGATGTAGGTAGACATTGATCTACACGGATGTGTGGAATGTTCCCCCACAATGTTTTTTAGCGTTATTGCTAACTTTCATATCTGTTTCGGAGATATAACTGTTTTTTGAAAAATATAGCAAAATGTATCAAAAAGGCAGTTATATCTCCGAAACAGAGCTAAAAGTTTGCAATTACACTCTATAACATAGTGGGGGAATATTTCACAAGTCCGTGGAGATCAATAATGTCTTTCTACATCAACAAGTGTAGGAAAAATATAATTTATATCAAAAAAAGTATGACATATTTCCATCTCATACTACAAGGGAGATGTTAGATGGCCCATCGAAAATACCTGCCCACCCGTGGCAACAAAGTAAACAATATCCTATGTCAATTATATTATTGGTAATGTCCATGCGAGCTTCATTTTATGACCCATAGCTGTCTTTCATGAATATTTATTAAGTATCCATGGAGATATTCCTAATGGGAGGATTAGCGAAAAAGACAGACGACTATCTACGGTCCCCTTAATGTCAATGATATTTCAGTCATAGACACCTGTTTTGGAATAACATGATTACCCTCGCTTTTTAGCGCGCCTTTTGGCTTCGTAGAAGAAATTATTTTCTATATTTTACATGCGTACTTGTTTTTAAATAATACAAAATTGTAAATATTGCGATTAAAAAGTTCGAAATATTTAAATATATTTATTTATTCAAAAAATATTTACGTAAATGTCACATTTGCTTTTGCAGGCAAATACTGAAAAACACTTAACAAAATTTTTTATAGATGTTATACTGTATGTATGCATGAAACGTCTATATCCAGACGCCTAGTGATTCTCTGCAAACATATTTGTTTATAAATATCCTACCTCTGCTTTTAATGAATGATCTACTTTCATAATACAGCAACTCATTTTAAATTCATGTTGTACCTGCGACATCATCATCTATGTTTTTATGCATATTGTAACAACGGATTTTTTTTAACTTGTGCTATTTTCGTGTCCAAGTTGAGAATTGGTTTAAATATCCAAATATGTTCTACTGCTAATTTATCTGGTGGCAATAATGTCATGTATATATACCTGACAATTTCCATGTTCAATCAGTGCAGCTCTTCCGCAGGCGATAAAGAAAAGGTGATGCTTCTGGATGGAACATCAAAGAAGACAGGATTAACGATCCATCTTGCCTCTAAATGTAAGAACAAAGACTAACGTTGAAGAATAGCTAATGGCTAGCATAGCTGCATCTGGGACAAGCACAATATTCGAGTGAGTAATTCAATGCTTTGGATGCACAGTGTGTAAAATATTTCTAGGCGTCTATTTTGTATTTACGACAACTCACTATCTGGAAGATATTTTGAACAAAGAAAATGCCAAATTACTTCAGGCAAAATTTTGTGCTCTTGTTTCTATATGAAAGACAAGATTCTTAGCCTTCTAATTTGATCTCTCTTTGTAGTGCATAAATGCGTTGTCCAGAAAAAATAATAAAGATTTTAAAGTACTGCAAATCGATATCACATTATATTTTATATTGCGCATAACATTATAAACAAAAAATAAGTCCCTCTCCCTTAGCAAAATAGTTCGCGGAGTCCACTCCTTTTCTAACCAGTTGTCCCCGCAAAAATGAATTTCTTGAATTATTCGCACAGGTTTTAAAAATAAACCTTAAGTAGGTACTCCCTCAATAATATATGCTCTTGAATGTCTCAATTGTAACGGTCTATAAGGTGCCATCTCCACATTTTGAGCCATGCACACCTGGTTATCATACAAAGTAATCATGTAGTATCAAGATTAAATGTAGAGACAATATGTTAAATTGAGACGGGTCATTCTAATTCCTTAGTATATATTTGCATGCTGTCACAAGGTATGCAAAAATAAGAAATACTTCCCGTTAGATAATAAAGCCCCTATCCAGTATCCATTACACAATCATTGTCGTCAGCAGAAAATACATAAATCTGTACAGTTTCATCCTAAAAGGTAAATTAACTCTATTTGTGAAGAAATACCAGATAACGTATTAGGAAATAGTTTTTCATGCCTGTACTAACACAACAAACACAAATAACGCAAACGCAGTCAACTGTCAAAAAATGAGTTATTTGTTGTCTCATATTTAAATATTTAATTACAGTTTGCATTTTTACGAATAAATTTCTTGATAGTCTTGGTCATATAAGAGAAGAGAAGTGAGAGACTGTGTCAGAGACTTTATTGCTAGGATAGCCTTTTCATTGTGATGTGATTGAGTAAAGCTGGGATTGACTACAGAGCACTAATATTATGCACTGCATAGATCGAACTTAAATTTTGCATACAAATTGTAATGTTCTTTATTTATTACATTTAAAACGAGTTATGGGAAAGAATTTGTAATTGCATAGAACCGGCACTGCGCATTAATTAATGCAATTTAGTTGAATTCTTATAAAGTAACCGTGGGTAGTAGAATTTGTTAATGCCCCTCTTAATGTTTATAGTATCTCTTTGTATTTTTATTTGCCAAGAAATTAGGATGTAGTGTACAGTGCATTGTTACATCACATAAATGTATGGAATCATTGATGGTGTATGTATATAGTGAGTGAGTGTAGGTGAATAGCATAAAGTTGAGATTATGCCACGTTATGGTAGAAGAGCAGAAAACAAGGCAACATAACCGTTGAAGATGAGTAAATCAAGTTTGGTTGGCGTAGGGAGTGAGTCGTGGAATCCGGAAAATGAATTAGGTAACTTAACATTGTGTCTGTACAGATGCTGACCTCCAATCCATTGCTGTGTCATCATTGACTCTCTTTTGGCTAATCACTCTGCCCTGGTATTATAGGTACACACAATTTACTTCTGGGCTCCAATTAGAGATATTTGGTTATTATGACTGATGATTGCTGTAGGGGAGAAAACAGTACGTGAATTAAGAGTCATTAGAGCAGCGTTTGGTGGAAAGCGCATACAGCGTACCTAACTACATATTCCCTAAAAACATTTTACAAATAACAAGTCATAATTGTTTCTTTCATACTCGAACATAACGCTCGAATTATTAAAGTGCAGAGAGTTAGTTATTATTGTAAATCTCTTCATTGCAAATAGATTTCTTTGGCATTCAAGGCTTTTGCTCAATGAGTAGATTTATTTGTTAGCGTAGCAAAAGAGTAGTTTTGTGTATTGTAGTTCTACGTTTAAATAATGATTATGTAGCATGCCAGTTTATCAGGGCTCATGAGTGTTGCGAGTAAGTGATTGTGAAGATGTGGATGATGATTGTGTATCAGAATCATTTTTTATACGTTGCATAAAGGTGTATTTGTCTGTTTTATCTGCTTTCATGATACAACAACATTCTGATCGCAGGAACACGTAAAGGGCAACAATGTACAGGGGATATTATTATTAGTATTTGTGTCGAGAGTAAAATGAGCGTGAATGAAATTAGTGAATTACGAGAGAAAATGGCAGTTTGGATTTTAAGTGCTTTTAAGTACTAAGCCTACGATTACATTCATAAACAGATCTATAGACATTAGTACTATCTGTGTCTACTTATCTGCGAACAAACATGTTCACATTCTTGCAACTACTACTAGCACGAATAGCTAACTAAAGTTTTCTACTATATATTCAAGAAAGGGGCATGTATGCCTCTTGTAAAGAGATTAGAGATAATAATGGCAAAATAAACTGCGGACTAAGCAATAATGATTCCATCGTGAGCTGCCTTGTCTAAGATTAAGAATGACCGAATTCTTTAACTGTAATGCTTCGAGAAGACAGAAGATGAGGTGAACTTGAGTTGAGAGTTTATTATGAGAGGAGTTTTGTGAATGTATTTGACTGCATCAGTAATGTAGTAAGTGGGAAGGTGGGTCTCCTCCATTCCATATGGCTAGAGTTGTCGTAGCTTGAGTAATCAGCATACAAAGTATAGGGACACAGTGTACATAAGAAGACAGGGGATGGCATTGTAATGATGTAGTCAACAATTATGCAGTTTTGTACAGTTGCCAAAAGAATAACAGAACTGAGATATAGATATGCGTGACGTGTGAGTAACTGTTCATGCGTGACGAGCTTTATTTGTTTACACTTTCGCATTATATTAGGTATATTGTATTTTCTTTATGTATGTATGTAATAATGTTTGATGAGTTTTCGTATTAGGTAATAAGTAGTGGAAAGGTCACAATTACAAGGGACTGCACATGTACAGCTACAAGATCGAGTAGGAGAACTAACAGAAAAAACAAGAAAAAGATTTCCGTACTGTGTGGAGTGAGTCCAGTCCAGTCTAGTCCAGTCCAGTCAATTCCCATTTAGCAGAAAAACAAGAGAGATATAAGGCAAGAACGCTCGTTACATAATAATGGGAGCTGGCTGCATCAAGATCCACGTAAGTTGAATAATGTATCGTGAATTGTAATCTAAGCTCCACTCCATCAAGTCCCATACATGTCAGACTCAGTAAATCCTAAAGAGCTACAATCTCGTTTTACTACTAGCCGAGAAGAGAGTCTCAGTTTTCTGGTCAGTCACACACGAAGAGTAAGTCTGGGACGACTATTAAAATTCATAAAATAAGCACATCAAACTCCTAAACAACGAGTCTGACAAGTTCCTAGCACATAGTTCATCCTAGGCAATTACATAATACAAAAATTACGTGCTGGTTTATATTCAGTCTTGCCACTCTCCAAATCCTGTGCATTTATCTCATAGTCAGTGAACTTATCAATCAGTCGTGTGATATGCATTTATAATAATAGGCAGCCCCTTGGAAAATCTTAAGAGAAACTATAGGGACCTACTCATTATCCCTAAAATCTAAACTAAGTGAGTAAGTAGGAAACTATATGATAGGAAAGGACCTCTCTTTTGTTAGTCATCTCTTTTCTAGAGTTATTTATTCCAGTCTCTCATTCATTTCATTCACTCAGGCTAAAGTTGTACATAGTTATGTCGTTGTCGTCGAGAAAAGTTTGCACGGTCCTTAGAGGAGTGTCTTCGTGTCTCTGTATGTCTGTCTGTCTTTTGTATGCAGTGGTCCTAGTCTGTTGTCCTATTATTTAGAGCTGCTCAACTCGTAGACTTTTTCCAGAGCTCTCATCACTCCTTTTGCCATTCGGGCCGCATCCTCTGCATTCATGTCTTGCAATTCACGCAGAGCTCGGCTTTTGACAGGAGCAAAGTTTCTGTAGGCCAATGTGGTTCCGACGCCCATTAATGCCAGACTTGCTAGCCCAATTCCCCAGTCTTTCAAATGGTCCGAACTGAAGATACCGGGTTGGCTCGGTTGCTTTGCATTGTAGGTTTGTGGTTGGTAGCTGGAGGCCTTTGCATTCGGATTCGCGTAATAGTACACCATGTAGCTCTGTCCCAAAAATTAATCATCATCATCCACAGACATAAATACACACATCCTTTACTAATTACAAATCAACGCATAGTTTTCAAACTTGTTAGATTCTGTGAATTTCGTTGAGAAAAAGACAGAGGGGAAAGAATAACTCAATTCACGTAAATTACGTTTTGGCTTGACTTAATAGGGACGTCAGAAAAGCTCTGCCGTCCTCTACAAACGTGTCATTAGGAACAAGGCGATAAAATATTGCTTTATTAGATTAGAGAATGAGAAAGCTGGATTATTGACTCTTTGTGGTGGAATTAAATCCATTGGTTGTAAATATGTGGCCTCCACTACGACGCTCCTAACACACAACAAAGCTACATACATACATAGTCCATTTTTCATATAGATATAAGATGAGAAATTGTCGATGTACTACTACAAGAGCCTAGTGTAGCGGGGGAAGTTGTGATGAGGAGTCTCAACAAGGTGTGTCTGTGCCCAGGGGATTCACATTTCAAGTACATGCCATGGCACAACCACCTGAACTAACTGACAGACCTTTAGACCTTTTTCAAGTGAAAGACCCACCGCTTGGGTCATCTTTATCATGATCTTTCCACATTCCATTAAACCGCACACACATTAAAGTGAGATGGATCACTTCTACTATTTCCTTGCTCGCACTCAATGACTCGACAACAAATACCAACACAACCACACCAACAACAATGCCAACAACAAAGCAGTGCTTCCTAGCATTAGTCTCTACTCTACCATCAGACTTTGATTTCCACACAGCATTATTACACGGCATACCTTGTTGTCGCATATTCTTATGAGGAACGCTGACTGACTTTAATTTCTTCTCTCTCTCTCTCTCTCTCTCTCTCTCGCTCGACATTTATTTACTAACTAAACAAATTAATCCCTCAAAGCTATGCCCCAACTAAACTTGCATTTTAATGACATCATGAAAAACTCTGTTGATGATTCATAGACTGAAATTACATTAAGCTCATAATGAGCAGGATACTAGCAAGTCAATCAGGAGGCATGACGATGATGAGATATAGGCCATTTCATGGTTTAAACTAAACCAAAATTAACTTACTCTACTTATAAAGCTTATATTGTCTTTCTTGCGGTTAAATTCTACATTTTTTGTCTATGCAGTTTCCTATGAAGAGTACCTGACTAACTACACACGTAGGTATATTACATTAATAAATACGACTAACACTAATACCTAGATTTGCACTATATTACGGCAACGAGCCGTGGGTGAAAGTCATTTTTCAACTCTCAAATAAATAATTCACCGTAAAGAGATTAAAGGCCATATCACAACTTTCGGAATTCAATGCCCTCTCATAACAAATTTAAATATTGACTACAAAATTCTTCTATTCGCAGCCTCGGAAAATACCTGTAATGGAATGCCAATAATTTTCTATCTATTGAGTCAAAGGTATTTAGTTATTAAACACGGATATAAATGCCTAGGTATTGTATTTCCCACGCTCTTTCTATCTACGTTAGTAAATTAGTAAGCAATGATGCTATTCAACGTTCTCTTTCAAAAATCTCAAGTGTCATCATTGTGATTTAGGATTCTCCAAAGCAAAGGACATCCTAAATGAACTTGTCTTTGTGAGATGATCTTTGTGAGATCTCTGCTCTATTTTCTCTTTCTTCTGCTTGCTATAAGATTAGAGTTTGGGATATTTGTGTGATGTAGGTCAGTAAATTGAAAAATGAGCAGAGGGCTGTAGCCTGACAGGATGAAGAGTAGAAATATATGAAAGATGAGAAGGAGGGACGCTATAGATCACCTGAGTGGGCGACGCATCTGGATTGGCAACTTGGGTCTGGTCCTGTTGTCGGAATGCCTGACTTTCGCGTTTTTCAGCCATAGCAGGCGGGTCATTCTGTGGGGACGGAATGGAGGAAACGATTGAAGTTGGCAGTGAGGATTTGGCATTCCCCGGGTTGATTACAGCCGGCAACGGAGTGTAGACAGGTCCTTTCAGCTGCGTGCTTGCCGCGGTGGACAAGCCGATGAGAAAAACGACGAAGTAAGATGAAGTTCTCATTTTTCCTCGATGACGGGCTCTCTCCCTAAAACGGCATTCAGTGGAAAATTCATTACAAACATTAGACATGATCGTTGAGTCCGTCTAGGAACTCCCTGGAGACTGGGACGAAAACTCGAGAGGATGCTCAATTCAGGCTGTCTCACTTTGAAAATGTTGGGATGAAAGGAAATGGATTCCATTCCAGAGCAGGCAGAATGAGTTTTTTAATAACTTTCACCCATTGGCCATGTGCAGGTAGCGAAAAGGAGGATGGGTTGCGATAGAGAGCAGAGGAAATTGTGTTAGGTAGGGTAAGTTACTAAATTCGCCACTCCTAGCTATTCATACAGTGGCAGACAACATGAAACTGCTTAGTGACTGAGTACAAAGTCAGAGTCTGATAATAATAATGTAGGGAAATAAACGATAGTCGCTGTACATGCAACAAATACGATGCTGATGCTCTAGATGCAACACTTACACTTTACGAGGATTGAAATAAAGGGAAATAAAAGTAAGGCGAGTGCGCTAAGGTCTCTTGCCATGCCAGTGACTTTCGAACCCTGAAGTGAAGCTGCAGACGAAATTAATGCATTAGATATATTTATTATATGTATGAAATTATAGCCAGCCTCCCCATCACTATCTCTACGCATCTTTCTTCACTTTGTCTAGCTCGTTGAGCGAGCGCTGTGCAGATTAATGCAAAACAATTGCATAGTCCTTACTTCCCCATACTTGTGCATTATTCTAGTACATCTCCGTCTGGTAGCACCAACCCTATAGTCATTCTCTCTCTCTCTATCTCTCTCTGTGCTGAATAACCTAATTTGTGACGCTGTAGCTGCAGCAAGTCTCGAGTGAAATGATTTTATGCATATTACTATATATCCTCTGCCATTCCTAAGGTTTCCATGCCTCGCATTCTATCTGCAGATGATTACGGGGGAAAGATAAGGAATAATCTGCGATTATCTACCTAGTTAGAATTCATACAACTCTGAATGAGATACACTATGTATGTATGAGAAGATGATGAGATTTTACATAGAAATTATACTAGTTCTAGTTAAACACAACAATTCCCAACCTTTTCCATTCCTGCTCTGCATTTCTACATAGTATAACTAACAGATATAGAAGAGCATCATCGTCAGTGTCTACCGTGGCTCATATTACTTTGGAGCTTTAATCTCTGAGACTGTAGTATTACGGAGCTATATCTCATACAAAACTAATAAACTATAGAAGTTAGAGAGTAGAAGATTCTTCATTCTGCCGTGAGTATATATTGTTTATAGTTGATAGTATTCAGGTATGTGTAGTATATGCTGCAAGACTAGTGTCAAGTTGAGTCAGTCTGACTCTGAACGAGATTTTCTATTACTTTGTTACTCACCTGTGTCTGTATATGAACGTATATGCGACTGGGTAGAGATTTCTACTAACTAGCCTTAAACTCATTCAGACTACTTCCGGCAAGATCATAAATGAAAACAAGGCAGTTGAGTTGAGAATGGCAAAGAGCTGATTTCATTCACTTGGACTTTTCTCCCTCTCTCTTTATGAGTCTCTCAATGTCTGCCGAAGAAGAGTTGGGCTCCTACACTCGGCCAGAGGATTCTCCTCTGACTTTTACGCTATTTTACTCTGTCTGACTTGACTGGGACTTGACTGCATTCCCCAGCGGAAACGTGCATCTGTCCCCCATTCTCTGCTCTTACTAACCTATATCTCTCATTAGCATTAATTGCTAACAAAGTTCAACCATCTATGAAAAACGTTAAAAATCTTTTTAGCTTTATTACTTCAAATTCACTCATTTTTCCTCGTCTAATACTTTTAATTCGGAATTCTTTTATGCTGCAGCAATAGATACAAGAGAGTGGTTGTGTTTCTGTAGGAGCGTAGCTCAACTGATCTGTGGCTCTGATAAGGAAATAGACATATAAATAATATCTGTAGATTTTATTGATGGATAGATTAGTAATCAAGAGTTTGTATTGGTATAGCAAGAGCCAGATCTAGCCATGCTACAAAATGCATATGTATTTATCTACAGAGAACAAGTAATACAACTACACTTGTAGCAACTCATAATAGAACGAGTATTATGTATGGAGGATACTGTGCAAAAACCACAAGTATCTAGAGTGCTCTTGGCTTCCATAGGATGATCATGATAACCATAACCACACAGACTTCACACGGCACAGCTCTATATGTCTGTAGCGTAATTTTACAATGCACCTGATTTTATAGTTCACACTAGAATGCAAAACAGTAGGCAGACGATCAAATGATAACTAAATAGGTTCGTACACTTGTAGTTAATGATGTGAATGTAATGTGATCATGATGATGACACACTCAGCCTCAGTTTCTATCACTCTATTAACGAAGGTGCAATTCTTGGCCTCCGTCTCTACCTGCTAAATCTTGAAATATGTAAGAAAATGAAGATGAGCACTCACCTGTGTCGATCTTGGCTCTCTCAAATTAATTTCCAACGAAATTCACAATTTCACAAAATCCACTCTTTTCGAGATCTGTTCTTGGATCCGTTTTTATAGTTCTCTTCTTATGGGCCAACACTGCACACTGAAAATTTGAGGCGTGAATCCCGGGTTTTTCTACCTGCGCTCGGCGGACTCCTCATTTAAGGGGAGGCTGCTAAGAGCCTTAAGTCCTTCCTCATTGGTCCCGGGTTCTCCCTTTAACATATCCTTAGTTCTCCTCTAACAGGGCTCAGGATCCCTTAAGCTTGAGAGTCAAGGGCGGACAAATCCCTACCTTAACCTGACCTCCACATTTTTCTCATTGTTATCTTCTCGAGAATTGTTTACCTTCTTTGCTATTCCGTTCAGCTCTACTCTAAGCACCTTATTGCACCTGGCTATCCCTATCTTCATCATCTTCCTCAATCAAAAATACCTATACGCACCAGGGATGTAAAAATAAGGGTAGGTACTAGGTAGCTACTTATTTTCATGTAACACTTAGCATTCAATGCAAATAGCATAACTTCCTTTAGAAGCATTAGTTGTAACTATTTTTCCTCGACTACTTTATTTTCCTAAAAAGTAGCTAGTTATCGCCCTTTATTTATGTACTTGTTTTTACGCAACATAGAATAAGACGGTAAATATTGATATATTTATTTAGGTGCTAAGTGTAGGTAGTAGGGAATTGTATCATCCTATTATGCATTATTAACGGTCAGTCAATAGCTCGTAACGTAAGTGTTACCTGAATAACTTTTATTAGACTAGGAAAGAAACGTTTTAGAAAGCTATTAGTATGTTATTGTGATAGTGACACTCTAGTAGGGAGGGAAGGAAGGCATGAATCACAGTTGAGTCAACAGGCAGTTTTGACTACGTGATCCTGCTTAGGCATCCTTATACGGTACAGTTTATCTGTTATTGTTGGTGCTGAAACAATCAAAAGAATATCTTGACAAGTGTTTATAACAATATCAGGGCATTGTAACATTGTCAAGAGAAGGGAATATAGTAGTAATATGTCGTAGTTTGTTGGCTAGCGGTAATAATGATATCCTTATAAATAAATAGGCAGGTTAGGAAATTAGTGCATTGTACGGCAATTAATCTGCAGAAATGAGTGTAGTGAGCCAGAAGAGATTCTGATGACACAATAGAATAGAATGTGTGAAGATTGAGAGGCAGAATGATATGATTGGCTGCCCTGCTCCGCTTTTCTTTGGTTGACATACCAAAGAGTGCGATATAATAATTATGCATATTCTTATTTCCACAATAATTCTGTGTGGGGATGGAAGAGAGACAATGAATGCGGCTTGGCATGCCTTAATGCTTAGCATTAACACTAACCAATAGTCAAGAGATCTCTTAAACTAACAAAATAAGTAAGGTGCACCATAAATATTACGGACGGCGAGAAAAACACATTTACAAATAGAGTAAGTGTATGAGTGTTATTAGAAGTAAGGGAGTTGTAAGAGATTCCTGAGTGTAGTACGACAGTACGAGAGCTAGCTAATATATTAAGATATTATTATTGCTATTCACCTTGCCACATGCTAACATCGTAGACGTATGTACACTCCCAAGGAACATCAAGTGCATATTACGTACATAAAAACACAAACAATCGTTGTGAGGATGTAGGAAAGCCGTGTGTGTGTGTGTGTGTGTGGAGCGAGAGATCCCGTACGAAATGAAAACACAGAATGCAGGACAATGGAAGAGAATGCTACAGTGAGGATGGAGTGAGATATGCAGAATGTATGGCGGGGTGGTAGGCATTGTTGGTAGTTCGCAATAAAGTGAAGCAAAGATAAAGACGCCTAGCCAAGCCACTGAGTCCAACCAAGAACAGAGCAAAATGGGATAGTTGAATCTCAGGTGAGGATAATAGTTACGTTTACGTAGGTATTGGCAATGCAGACACATATGTGCATGAATGTATGATGAAGGGTATGAGGAATCCAAAGGAGAACAAGATGAGAGCATTGGTCACCCCCACATTCAGTCAAAGTCAAGAGCGTTGCTTTGCATTGCATTCCGTAAATTCGTTTTCACGAACTACTGACTAGTTCGTCTTGGTATATGTGGAAGAAGTGCGAAAAAATCGCCAAGTATAAAACGCGAGTGAGGCCCCAGAACCTGACCAGTTTCCTTTTGACCCTCGAGTTTTGCTAAATGCACAGTGAATATCTTGCAGCTTTTGTCTCATTAATTTCATTTTGATTTGCATCGACTCTCCCGTCTCTTGAGACGCCAAATAAATCAGTGCAGTTTTTAATTTGAGTCTGGACGTCTCTCATCTCAGGTAATTTCAGTGTGACAATTATTTCTGGATATTTCGGTGGGTGCTTCACTTCGCTCTCTAACAAAAAAAAATCCTAATTACTGAATCTGCATTGAGGATGCATAGCTACATAAGTACAAATCTCCAGCAGTCTCCCTTACGCAACAACTCCTCGAAATAGTTCCACTCTAAACATCTCTGCCTATAGCATCGTAGCCGAGAAAAAACAACTGCGTTTCATTCTCATCTTGTTGCCGTTGCGTTAGTTTGTTTGTTGGCTTCCGATTTAGTTAAATATTTAACATTTCCTCCTTTCTGCTAAGTTACGTCACTTGCCATCACAGATCTAACCTAACAGAACTTCACATCGCATTCCATTAAACAAAAAGCCAAAGACTACAAGGAAAGCAAACAATATGTTTAGCCATCTGCCAGAGCTCGCCGTGTCTTGATCTCAATCGTTTTTATTGATACTGGAGCGTTGCCTTGTTTCTGCGTTCAGATAGCTACTCTTTTCCCGTTCGTTCCCATGTTGTGACTCTGTTCTAGACAAAAATCCCTAAGCCTTGACCCTACGCTACAACCGTACATTACACTCTCTGCCTACCTGCGCTGCAACAGCCATGGATTTATTTACCCAAAAAACATCGTTGTTCGAGAATGGACATAGGCATCTTTCCAACACGCAGACCTTTCGTTTCGTAGTCAAGTGCAAGAGCCGAGAATTCCTTTTTTTCCTCTCACACTCATCTCAGAGTCTACTCTTTTAAAAGGCTCATCCCTCCATCCATTCAATCATTCATTCCTTTACTTCTAATTCTCTAGAATTAAATCCACCGGAATAAAAAGAAACGGTACCTTGTCAAGGACAAGGTCACTTTTTATCGAGTTCCCTTACATTATCGACCCTAGTCAACCCTTTTCCCTTTTCCACCTCCAGGCTCTCTCTCTCTCTATCTCTCTCTGGTATTTTCCGCTTCTTGCATTTGGACCAGAAACAATAATAACTCAGATATTTATTTGTCATATTATATTAATAATAATATTATTTACGAATAGATTTCATTAGTATGTTTTTGAGAAGTCTCTTCCTCGACATTTACTAAAGCATGATAGAATGCCAGGCAGTCTGTTTTATTTAAAGAGCCGAAGGAGTAGATCTTTCTCATCATGACTCTTAAAATAGAGAGAGAGTCTATAAAGGAAAGTTTTATTATGTAAGGGGATGATGGTGCACATTAAAGCTGGTCAAGTTTTAAGCCCTTGTCCTTGATGGCCCCACTTTTTGAAGAGTTAGACCGAGATAGAACGTGAGGCGAGTAGAGAATGAGTCTATGACAGGCTAGAGATGAGACTTGCTGCAATATAAACAGTACTCATAGTCACGGTGATGCTGTTAATGGATGGATGGAGGAGCAAGTCCCAAAATAGAAAGATCCTTGCCTCAAGCTATTTACACAACTCCTTAGCAAGCGATCTTGTGTGTAGGAACATTTAGGGAGTCGAGGAAAGTGATTTACAGGCAGTCACAGCAATTTCATAAGAGAGAAAGCATTTTATCCCAACGTTTTATTACAAGAGACGCAGAGACACAAAGTTTAGTGTAATGGACACGGAAAGTCCATTCTTGAATTCAAAATTGCCTTTCCATGCCTCCATAAAATAATTCACGAAACGCATTGCTAATAGTCAGCGGAGAATCTCTTTCTCTCTTTCTCACACAACCACCTTGTCATTCTCATTACTGTTGTCAAGCCATTCTCTTGAATTGCATTTCCCCATTCCACTTCTCTTTGGCTTGAAAGAGCCGAGCACTTTGAGAGACACCATTAGTTGACGCCTGCAAATCTATTTCTTTAGCACACACATTCTACTACTACCTGCTCTTAATGTACACTTGGATATTTATTTTACACACTTCCTCCTCTACCAACTCACAATTAGACTAGAATTGGATTTCACACTATATCTATATCAAATTACATTCCATTCTATTGCAGCATCTCTGACCGATGATGTTCCTTTAACAATCCAACGCCAAGCTTAAAACTGAGGAAATTAGCCATGATAAATTGAACCTGTATCTCTATACTCTTTCTAATGCATTTTAATTTAGATAGATATAATTATACAGACATTAGCTAACCAATCCCTGGCAGTGTATCTCTGTAGTTATTGCATGGAGCTGTAATAATGAGGGATATAAAAGTAATTTGGAGAGGATGTAAATGTGCTCGATGCTATTATTGCCGAGTGCTTGCGTTTGGGATGAGAGGTGATTCGGGGAAGAAACGGCGGTTGTCTTTCTAGAATTCGGTGTACATTCCATTTTCTTTTTTCTCTGGGATATCGGATTCACTTGCAAAGGCTAATCTACGCATTAGTCTAGATTTTATAGGAACTCAAAGTAGAGTAAACCATTTTCCGAGCATCTTTTGAGCTTGGCACGGAATGGCAGAGGATGGGAGTGCATTAAGTGCAAAATTATATGTACACACGTTCTCGTAATATATAATAGTTATGTTGATAGTGTAATAATAGCGAATGAGAAAAATTTCTAGGATGGAGGGTGAGAAGTAGGCAGAGAGGAGACTTCTCGTAAAGTCGTAGCTCGTAAGTAGCATAGACACAGAGAGTCGAGTGAAGGACTAGCAAGTACTATTAGCTATGTATGAATTGTTTGGTGGGCATGCACAATGAAGAGTACCTTATTGTTAGCTCTTTTAATGCATAATCCTCGCAAAGATTCTGCTCTAATTGAGCTCATTGAAAGAGGAGAGCACAAAGCACGGACGGATGCAGATACAGTCAGAACTACTGACAGAGGCTCGTAAAACTGTTGAAAGAGCAGGTTAACTATATAACAATTCCCTTTGTTTCATTAACTCATGCGCCCCGACTCGATATTAATAAAAATAAAAGGGATTAGCTAAAAATCACACTCGTCACTATTAGCCATAATACTTCCTCCCATTGTCTTCCATTTCACAATTAAAGCGGATTTGTCTTTTGCGAACGTGGGCAGGAGGATTTTTTAGTAGGTGACTCAATTTGATCGCTAATTCGAGAAATGCTCCTTTCTTTTTATTCTGACCTACTGATGTCAAAGTCAAGGAAAACGATGAGCTACGCTTGCTCCACATTGTCTCAGGCTCTCTACACCAAATCGTCAAACCATAATATTTTAATGGAGCTCTTTTCAAAGAATTATAATCATTCTTCAGGCAGCATTTATAATAGCTCTCCCTTCATACACACTGTGTAGGCAATAACTCAGATACTATAGTCACATTCTTTATGCCACACTCTGAATCTCTTTCTGATGCCAAGCAAAGTAAGTGGACTATCTCTTCCATCGCCACTTCATTCTAATTGACAAGGACTCTTCATGCAAGCGTCTCAACAAGACACGACATGACTTTTCAGCAAAATTTACTTAAACATCACTAACTCTTTGCCTTAAATTGCATTTAGAGTTTCTTGCATGAATTTTGCACTTGGACAGATTATTTACGCATGACACGTGTGCGTGTAGGCAATTAATCTGTTACATACTCATAATTGATACACATAATATATAGTGCAGTATTTACAAGTTTTTCCCTCTATTTACTAACACAAATTATAATACGCATCATATATTTCGCGTCGAAAACGTTTCTACAAAAATAAACTAGATTCCCACGTAACAACGGTTCTCTTTGTAAGATACAATCGTATTGTTTTGCATTTTTGAGCCAAGTGGTTTGAAGTGGGTATTATTATGGGAAGATTTAAGAAAATATAGATATAACAATGTAGCTCTAGGATATAGAGCACTTAAGAAAAGTGGCAAAGAATGGAAACATAGCTCTGTAGATGCAAGTATTAGATAGAGTGTAACTGTACATAGATGAAAGAGAAAAAGTAAGTGTCAGTAAGATAGTGAGTGACATCTCCAGTAATCTATTTACTACATCACATATAAACAGGCGAAAATGGTTTGACAGGTGGATGAGATTGAAAATGAGATTTGGGAAATGTCATCTATGATAGTGTATAGGAGGATACCATAGGCGTCTACTGCAGAGCTGCATTTAAGCCAGTCGATTTTGGCTGGAAATGGAAATTGAAATAGAGGCAATGAAATGAATAGAAGAAATCAAGTTTATGGATGCTGGAAGGGAAGGAGATAAAATAGGATAGCACAGTAAATTGTAGATAGCTTAAGTCGCTCTGTTCTGTACTGAACTGTCTTCCTTGATCTTGATGTATTGGATCGTGGATGGAGGAGCGAGGAGTAGCGACAATCAACGTAGAGCTTTTCAGTTTTTTTACGAGAGTCGAGGCAGGGAGAGTTGTATTAAGGGCAGGATGACTGAATGACAATTCCTCTCTTTCACTGCTCACTTGAGCGGAAAGGAAAAGGTGAGGCATAGAAGAAGCGAAAAACCGATCCAATCAAAACCATGCAAATAGACATAATATCATGAAATTCTTTATTCTTAATGTCTCTCCTCAAGACAAATATAGCACCGTCTTCCTCTCCATATATCTCTAAAGAAAAATCATTTCACGCTGTAAATGGTAGGTTTGGTTTTCTGGATGCACCTGTCAGTTTAGAATTTACAGGGCATTTTGTAGTGCGACAAATTCAAATGTTTTTGAGGAAAAAGACGCCATAGCGAAGTAAATATGTTTTGAGGAGGGAAAAAAGAGGATGGTGATGTTGGAGATGTATGAATCCATAATTGAATTTTAGTTGGGTTTGGCTGTTCTGGGTGAACGAGGAGGTAAATATTTAGGTGTAAGCTGCGAGATGGCTTCAATTGAGTTCATCTTCATCCCTGCCCTGCATCGCTAGGTTGTTTTTCTGCTTTGGCTGAGTGTGGTAGGTACATTGGTAGGGAAGGCAGTGGATTTGGTGGTGAAACAGAATGATTGAATGCAAGTCTTTGGGAAGATGTTTGTGCTCTGTGTTTATTGGGAAGAGGAGAATGTAGGAGAAGGCAGGTAGAGAGAAGTGAACCCTCTGGTTAGACTAGCCCAGAGCCAGCCAGACAGGAGGAGAGTAAGTGAGAATTGAGCGAGTATCTCTCGAGTGAAGTAGGTGAAAGAGGAGGGTGGAAATTCAGGATGTGTTTGGAGTTCACCGTCCCGGACGGTCAATGTAGCAGGTCAGTGTGAAGGCCGAAGTACCGTTAACTAATTCTACCTGTCTGACAACTTGCCTTTAATTACTCAACGAATACCATTCATATGTATCTGCCTCAGATACAACAATGTCTAAGATACTCCTACTTCTCTACTCTAGTAAATATCCCTACTTATCATACCTCCACATAATATTCCCTGACTTCAGTTGCTAGTGCATTGTATTGTGTGTGCAGCTACGTCCCTACTCAAGCCATATAGACACTTTGTATAGAAATGGATGAGGAATGGCATAGGGAGACAGTGTGTGTGTGTATAGGCAAAGGGAGCCAAGAGAGATACTTAGTAACTGAAAACCAATCCGACCAGGTTGCATGAGTTTAAGTATATTATTATAGCAGAGTTTTTAGACTCAACTTACAGCTAGCTAAGTAAACTGACGCTGAGGAATGATATTTTTTCAAAGCCGTGCATCTGCAACCAACAATAATAACACTAACAAGCTCTTGCTCACCTGGTTGCTTATACTATCACACATAGTATGAGAGAAGACATGCACACCTTAGAGTGTGACATGGAAAAGGACGCGAGGATCTTGTATCCAATTTCCCAAGAAACGAGTCTTTGATATCTAAGTACTTAGTTGCAGTACTAACTCACTCACTGAGTGAACTGAGCATTTTTGTTTACCTGTTCTGCAGCGAGTAATAGTTTGTTATTCTGTTTGTGCCTACTGCGAGGGCCATTGTCAACCAGTGACAATACAGTTGCTTTACGAGGGTTAGGCATCATTGCTCCTAGCTATAGTCCTACATATTTACATAGCAGCCGAGAGGAGCCTAGAGCATGGGCTGACGAGAAGATGCCCGTCCCAGTCATTTTCTAGGAGAAGAGAATAGTAAAAAAG
Source organism: Tomocerus minor (assembly GCA_009936455.2). Lineage (NCBI taxonomy): Eukaryota > Metazoa > Arthropoda > Collembola > Entomobryomorpha > Tomoceridae > Tomocerus > Tomocerus minor. The sequence continues at coordinate 22,548 of JAAAYG020012197.1, forward strand.
CCAAACTTGACTCACCAGAATTACCAGTTCAACCAATTTTTCTGTTTTGTCTCTGTGCATTATTCAGGACCTTCACGACTGATGGATGAGAGTCTTTAGATTTCCACTCTGAACTGAATGTACATCTTCAAGTATGCAAAGCGTGCCTTATACACACAAAAGACTATCCTCCTCTGTGGCGATAACTGGCTACGTATGCATAATAATATTATATTCATGACGAGGACTCTAATAGGAGCTGAGATGTTGCACTGCTCTGCCCGTTTCTTTTGGGCTTTGTTGTTGGAGGCAGTTGTAAATAAATACTACGTTCACCCTAGCATCATTATACAGCCAGAGTTAATGTATGCAAGTGTAGTAGTCTCATACATTAGATGCCCCAAGGATTCCATCAGAAATGAGAAGTAGCAACAAGTAGGTCATGCTCAAAGGTAATCACCCCTGCCCATAATTATTAGCCATACCCGCAAAAGAAAATTACGCACACCGTAAACTTTATGGTCAAGAAGATGACATGCCATGTGGAGCAATCATTTCTTTCCGCATCGAAAACTTTCCACTGAGCCCCTCGTCCACTTTTGCCTCGCACTCACTCACAATCCCTACACATCTCCAATTTTACATTTTCATCGGCTAGGGTAAGGGAGGAAGAAAAGAGCAACACTCTGCCAACTTTTCAACATTGCAAGAAAAAGAATTTTTGCAACTAGAGACACATAGTTCCATGTATTTCATATTGCCTTTGTCTGCCTAGCTATCGCCTGGCTCTCCAACTCCCTATACACTCCACTCTTTACAGCTTAGCTACATATACGTATTATGTTACAGCAAGTAATAGCAGATAGATGCGCCATTTAATATGTGGCTATTACGTTGTACTTGCTAAAGTATGCAACTAGGAGTCATACAATATAAAATATGTTAAGAGTTAAGAATTCCATCAGAAAACTACTTATAAAGAAGAAAGATTGCATATATAGTGCATGTTCCTTCTTCTTCGGCGCAGTAACTATCTTATAGCGAGCATATATAAAGAATGGCTGTTATATATCTGTAACAGTCTAAGTGAGCAGATCTTATAGCAATGTGTTATGTTCTGCTACATCCTGATCTTTGGCCAAACTTGGATGCTAATCAGCTTAAATTGCCTCAGTGGAACCGTTCCCTCCAACTTGCTACGATAGCCATGGAATTGCAGAAATCATGAGATGACTGCTCTGTGCTTCATCTTTTCCTGACGAACGTTTACTTAAGCCATGGCTACATGCAATGGAAATAATGATATTATGATGTGCTTCGAACGAACTCTTCTGCCCTTAACTTTTTACATAAATATTACCCAGTGCTTAGCCACATATGCACCATATGAATAGCTCTCTGCCCCGCGTGCCCATACATCCTCCACATATCATCTACCTTCCTTTTATATCCTATAGTATAGACAGTACACCTAGCCAAACTCATCTTCGATTCAACTCGCTGAAAGCCAAGAATTTTCTCTGCATATCGTAGGTGTGATACTGTCATGCTAGAAATTTTCGAGTTGCAGATTTCTACTTATGTAGGTGTTCAAATTGTATGCACATGATTTTTGCATCCCACCGACACTACGACATACTATTATCTTTAGTGTGAATATTTCTCTCAGAGATTCAACGAAATATCTTTTTATTACTTCTTTACAGATACACCAAGATGCATTGGCATAAGCTGACCCTGTTGACCATTGCCATGGCTGTGACCGCCATGGCTGCTCCTCAATCCCAACAACTTTCTGCTACACAACAGGTAAATAATAGTTTCAATCTATGAACAACGAATATACACATGCAGCTCCTCCTACTAAAACATTCTATCAATGGGCATCTCTAACAACTGCCCATTGCATAACAAGTCCCTTCCCCAAGTCACACTCTCCTAAATTTTTCATGCTTTTCGACGAGCAGTAAAAGATAATGCATCGATGTAACACTCAATGAAGAAAAACTCCTTAAAATGTCATTGATATCTTCTTGGGTGCTAATTAGTGCTCTTGTTGCATAACACCTTCATGTAACATGTTCACATGTGCATTAAATTGTGTTATTGCATTTATTCAAGGGCATAAAAAAATCTTGTTCCTCATTTCAAAGGATTCATTCACTAGAAACATTGCCAAAATCTTTGTTGTTACTATGTGAATGAATTTCTGATTGTTATACAAAAGCTCTTCAATGTCAGAACATAATATTATCTTGTCTTTATTCATTTAAAACGTAATTTATATTAGCATAATAAGATTTGCTATTAATTCCTTAATTTTTCTAAAGGCGGCAGGAAGTTCTCCCGTTGCTCAGAGCAGAGACGCTGCTGTGTATCCAGAAACGGGTGGCTATGCCACCGGGTACTCAGCGGCGGGCGCCCAAGCTGGCTACCCTGCAGCCCAAGCCAGCAATACTTACGCCGCTCCAGCAGCGGGCTACGGTCAACAAGCTCAAGCAAGTTATCCAGCCGCCGCAGGAACTAATGCTGCCGGACAAACTGGATATTATTACTACTACTATCCCGTACAGGTGAACTTTCTATTCTTGCAAATGCAATGCACTTAAAAGATAATGGAGAGATAAATGGATGGCACAACTAATTAGTGGTTGGTTGGATGAGGGCTATGACCATACTAATTACTTGTTATGTGTAACTGTAAAGGAACAAAAATCGGACTATCACCCGCCAAAAGACAATTACCAAGCTACCGATTCATATGGAATCGATCCCTTGGGTATCATCGCCGTCCTTGCTGTTGCCGGATTAGTTATTGCAGGCTTGGCTCTCCTTTTCCCAGGATGGGCTTACGTGCGCAGCGATGAAAACGTTTACTACAGAAGCAACGATGGCAAGTGAAAGACACGCAGTGATTTTATGTCGTCAGCCTATTTTTTCATTTCTGGCTGTAAATGCCACGGACAGAAGTTTGAAAGAGAGGAAATCCTAACTTGTCACAGATCTTTCAATCATCATCAGCTCTCTTTTTATCTGTTACTTTATGCTTTCTCTCTCTCTCTCTTCCAGGTTCTCCCAGCTTCTTAGGACTCAGCAAAGAAGACTATAGAACTCTCACGAGTCTCGTCCTTGCTGCCATCGAAGGTGAAGATTGCATCGAGAAAATGATGTGCGATGCTGGGAAATTAGTAAAGAAAGTCAAGAAGGCTGACACTTTCTTGAGGTGAGGACTTTATACATGCTGCAGTTAGAAAGTTGGATTTTTAGCCTATAACAATGCATATAACGCAAAATAGAAGGAGCGAGGTCCTTTATTTATTTATTATCCTGCCTCTGGGTCAACATGTTTCAACATCACTATAAAAAAAATATGTCAATATTAGCTAAGAGGGATGCAACATTTATAATGGCTTTCTCTGTGTGGATAGTCAGTTGAAGTGCATTAAGAATGCGTAGCATAGAACTTGACATTTACGTGCATTGAGAATGAGGTACTTTTAGTTAATGTTATTGAAAGTGTCTTAATGTGCAACTGAAATTGCAATAGTAATGCCGCTTTTGGCAATATGTATCCTTGAGAGATTCAATTCGACTCCGTTTCCAGATCCGATTGAAGATTTGAAGAGCATTTATGCAAGGAGTGTAGGAGTTGATAAAAGTAGAACATTTTTTTAAAAGTATTTGCACAGGCTGAGTACAAAGATGCTGAAAATCATTAGAGCTATTTATTTTTCTATGGATTATATGAGACAATGCATTACGTCGTTGTTTGCGCTGATTTTTTAAAGAGGCAGGCAGGGAGTTATTCGAGTGCAAAGGAAGATAAATTCTGAAAGGAGTCTTGTGCTTAGATATGGATGTAGATAAATGGGAAACAAAAGGATGTAGAGATGAGTGTTTTTTACCGTAGGAAATCTGAGTGTTTGTCAGTAAGTAGTACATGAGTGCTGAAGAGGTCCGTCCGTGTGTAGAACTGTGGGGTGATGTGCGCAGCTACCTAAATACATAAAATATGTGCATTGAAAGTCTAATGTGAATTTATGGGCTAAAAATTTGAATTTCAGGATAATGGAGGATTTAGCTCCGAGCTCTGTGTCAGGGACGATCAAGAAGCTGAGAACGGCGATGAAGAAGGGTGATGAGTGTAAAAGCGTCAGTTGTGCAAAGAAGAAGGTGTTGTAGGTAGGGACTAGAGACAGCGGTATTAATTGCCTAAAGAAAGACTTGTGAGTGTACCAGGACAAAATCCTAAATGAATGACTTTACGGACTGTCTTTTCTATTACAATACAAATGTGCAAAGGAGGACGAGGAGCTGATTATAAGTTAACAACACACTAATGACGACGACGGACAGTTAAATACGTTACGTTACCTCGGACTCATCTCATTGTGCATCTGGATTTCCACGGTATTTATGTATTTATACAGAAATCTCGGAATGGTCATTTGCATAGTCTTTATAATAACAAACTATACATATAAATGCTACATAGCTATAGGTACATATATACTTTAGGAATACAAAACAAATGAGTACAGAAGGATAACGTACCATAGTTGCTATAAAATACATTTCTGTAAATCTACTGTACTTAGATGGCTAGATAGATACAAAGTTGCATAGACTGGCGCAGCTATGGATATTCTATAGTCTAGAAATTATATTTGTAAGTGGTGGATCTGAAATCTCTTCAAAGATGCCTATGACGTCTTCCTCCACAACGGCTCAATGAATTTACACACAACAACACACACTCTACTACTACTAGCGATCTGTTGTATTAGAATCTCTCCTGTTGTACACAAATTGATATTGACCATGCAAACGGACAAACCTGCTTATCTTTAGTGTTCTCGTGGCTTATTATCTAGAGCGGTGACTTTATTTCCCCGATGACTCCGTTGACTGCTTTTTACGTTTACTACATAGACTACGATACTTTACTTACCCACTCCCCCAGGCGTCGTGTGAATATTTTATTTGTTATGAATTTCTAAGACGGGCTCAACTACATACACTCAATGTGTATTAATCTCTTTGTCCCTTTTCCCCTAACACATATTCGTCTCTCTCTCTCTATCTCTCTACTAAAAACATCTCTCTGCTCGACACTCCTCCTACTCAAAACCAAACTCTCCAGAAATAATGTGCTAAACTATTGATTGCCTACTCTCTCTACTGCAAAAGATTGCAAACGTCTTTAGACAAAGTGCTACTTCCAACAAAACCGAACTTAGTGGTGGCAAAGGAAACCAAAAGAGCTACACTGTACACTCCATCATTGAATACTAACAGACAAAACACTAATCTACATAGCTACTGCAAATTAATTCCACTCTGATGAATTCATCTTGCACCCATGGATAAAATGTTCATTCACCGGTATTTAATAACATGTTATATATTTTATTGTTTGTTACATGTTACATTCTAGTTTGTTGGATATTGTTGTATATTATGTTATTTGTTGACGACAACAAACTCGCAATGTTACATATACATTTGTAATAAAAACAAAATTATAAAAAACTCCTCTTTTCTCACACCACTTTATTATATACAGTTTTGCATCCGATATTCAACATATTACGTTCAATTCATGACAGCAGACATCATTGCCAACAAAAAGAACTGTATCGCCAAGTTGTGTAGCTACCTACATACATGCATTCTTACAAATTAGCTCACCTTTTTCCACGCTCAATAAACTGCGTAGAGTGTGTAACAACAAAATAACAATTTTCATACAATATCAATTACATCTTTTGAGCTCATTATCATATAGAGGTTTAATTCATTACTAGGATTTTTTGTATTACAACAGGAGATCATTTAAAGATCTAGGAATGTGTAGCTATAAAAAGCTCAATTTCACTCGTTCATATTGCATACCTAATTTAACACGAGTAGTGTAACAAAACAAAAGCAAACTTTTATTTTGCCTGATTTCTCTAAAAAAAAAGTCTTAAGTAGGTACAAATTAGCAGGAAGCATTCGTAACGGGTATATACCTAAGTAAGTAATTCATTGTGATTGGATGAGGCTGTTCTTAACTCTCATCTGCGTTTCATTTAAGAGTTTATAGGTCAAGAGGAGAGCATTAAATTTTATTTTTTTGAGAGTACTTTTGCTTTAAGTTTATTTCTTTGGAGAGGTGGGTTAGAAATGTTCATGTCTATCTCTCGATCTATTTACAAGAGTCACTTTTACACAGAAGATGATCTAAATATACCTGAGCTACAAATACACCTCCATATCAAATATCCATCTCTCTGAGCTGCTGCATTTATTAATACAATATTTATGATAGTTGTCCCTGCCTTGTTTTCCATGTCGAACATTTATATGTGTGTGTATTATACAGTTGCATGGTTTAATTAAACTTCTACGTTTACGTTCAAGAAAATGCAATGGAAATAAAATCTAAAAAGAATTGTCTTAAGTAAGTTAAGTTCTTCAATCTCTTATCGTTCTTTCACACTACGAGATGCATGTTGCAAAAACGAATGCATTGCACACTGGGCTGGATTGAGTGATATAAAATACGTGAGTAAAGTAAATATAATAATGGCTTTTGTGCCACTGCTATTGGGAATCTGTGCTTTAAAGTGTGTTGCTTGAGGCTACTAGGTTTGTATCACTACCTCGAGCTATGTTATGTAGCTGAGAGCTTACTTTTCCTAATAAAATACACGCTACTCTCTTTACATGGCTACAATTAATATTTTTTCCTACTTTTAAAGAGGTGAAGAAGAGTGTGAACTCGGAATTTTAATGCATTTACTCGACTACAGTGACAAACACCACCAGATCACTCGCAGGATCTGTTCGTATACTTAATATTACATAGCAGTTGACTTTAAAGCAGTTCCTGACAAACCACACTCATTCAGAAAGGCAGTTAATTTGTTTTAATTTAGTGCTCATGTTTTTCCTTTACTTACTACAAAGACTACTTATTGTTTCCAATTAGTAGACACAGATATAGTAAGGTGCTACTCAATTACAGAAACTTTCTTTCATTGTTAACACAACTTAATTTAGCTTGATGTTACATGCTTGCAAGGACCATTGTACGTACACGTACATATCTCACTATTTACCTGCCGGTCTGTGTAGCCTGCACAGGTACTCTTCAACATGAAATCAACTAGTACGATGCTCCTCGGCTACTTTTTTAATAGCAATTGCCTCAAACAATGAACTTGATCCTAACCTAACATATTATGAGGGTGATATACGTGCACACACACAAGTGCAGCTCAAATCCTTTGCTCTTGCAAATTTAAACTAGAGCAATTACTATCACTGACGTTGCGAGATAAGATTCTTCACTTTGCGTATATGTAGCATAATAATGTACTGTTCATAAAATAACGTGTGCCTGGCAATAACATTGTTTTCCACAGCCATTTAATGCAAAAAAAAAGTAACTCAATTCACTCATCGCCATTCTACATCTCCCCACATCCCAACTCGCTGATAAATATTTTTCTGTGCTCTTTCGTTGGCTAACTCTTATCATAATTTTTCAATAAATACCTATTCTTTTACAGCTAATTAGCAACTCACTGCATCCCCAATTGCTTATTTTTACCTCCCGTGCAACATGCGTTGCTCTAAAAAGCTACAAATAGTGCGTGCTGCATAATTCTACAATTTGTTGAGTAAGGCATCATTCCTCTTTCTTTGTATTGAATAAACTTATAGATTAGATACACAATTGGATGGAATCCGCGTGTCGGATGCTTTTAAAAGGGGTTTTATGTTCAATTTATCTCGCCTGTAATAAATGATGATGCTCTCGTATAAATATCGAGAAGACACTCGTAATTAAATGCATAATATCAACACACCGAAACACGTTTACTAGGATAGACGACAGAAACCTACGAAGAAGACATTGCTCTTTGTCCTGTTCTGAGAAATAATCTTATGAATAAAACTTAATTGCAATTAATCCTCAAGAGTAAATATCCATATTAAAGTAATCGTTAGGAGGTTGTAGCAAAATAATGATAGCCAAATTAGGAAAGCACTCGATAATAAACATGTAGAAACCTTTATATTACATATATTTTAGATATACACGTTTCTTGTCTGGCAATATCTACGGACAAGAAAGTTCAACTTTAACCAACCTTTGTACACAATGACAAATAAATGAGAATGCCAAAGTTTACATGACAATCATATTAGACATGCATACGTCTACCTACATTACATTGATACGCCACGGCCACGGGGATAATGTGAAATGTTTATATATTATCTCTTGAGAACGTAGATGAATCATGAAAAACTTTTCCGTTTGTTTTACTGCCATATTAATTTGAGAAAAGATTACTATCACCATTTCCAGAATGCACTACACATCCTGTTTACAATAATCAGAGTAAACGCTAACCCACTTCTCTTTTAAATGATATTAAGTAATTAATGTGTAAAAACACCCTTTTGGCAATAAAGTAGACTACCGACTTAATATTATGCGCTTATTTACATTAGGTATACTGCAATTAGGGCCATTAAGAAATTTTATCTATTTCTGCTTCTGTCATTACATCGTTACTTACTTTTGTTATTAGACGTTGTTAGTTTTGTTATAATATACCTAAGTATGTATGTATCTCTAGTCTTTTTTCCCCAATGATGCTATCTCAATAAAACAATTGACTTAATGCCTAAATGGCTTCTATTTTCAAGCAAAAAGAAAAGTGTTATTGTAAAATATAGAGATATATATTTTGAAAATTCAAAATATGTTTCAGAATTTCAATGTTTAAGATAATAGAAACATGTGATCAAAAAATAAAATCTAGTCCGACAATTATGGGGATTACAGAAGAAATTGTAAAGACTTTCCCCGTATAAACACTTTTTCGTGGTTAAATGAAATAAGAATCTACATCTGTCCAAATGAGGACCGTTTTTTTGCTATATATTTTTTGACTAGTTAAGTAAGCCAAGTAATCTAATGCAGGTACATAAAACAAGATATCTATAATTTTTTAAAGTTATGTCTTACCGAAATAATGTCATAAAAGTAGTCTCACTTACAACAAATCTCCTTACGACACACAAATTCAAAAACCCACTTTAGTAACATATATTCCAAGTTAAGGTAGGAAATAATGATTGGGCATCACCAATGTCCTTACTGTAAATTCATGAATACTAGGACAAGCTTGAATTTCCAAGAAGACTGAAGAAACTGAAATACCACTGGTAGTATGCAAATGGGGCTAATTTTTTCTAGATATGTACAACCAAATGAATTTCCGAAAGGAAATAGCCTTGGGTTTGGCATAACCATGAGTTTTTGTAAAAACCAGAATAAAAAATCTTGTCTGCTTCATATATACTTATATAAGAATTTCATCCTTACAAATACTGCAATTTTGATATTGTAAAAACTTGAAAACCATTATTTTTGCCAAAGATCTAGAAAGCTAATGGACTCTTTGTGGATTATTTCTCAACGAAATCTTTTGGCTTGTGAAGCGGTAAACATACATCAGAGAACTTTTCTTATGACATGCAAGGAGTGAGCTAATATCTACAAGGGTTTGACCGCATGCCATTAGCCAACCGCACTGTCACTTTTTTGTTGACAACAAGAAAAAGGGGATAAAAATAAGAATTTACAGATTAAAGTATTAACAGCATGATATAGTCCTTGTTTTCCTATTAATTCATTTGATTTCACTTTTACTTAAACAACCGAACTGCTCATATTATATTTAATGTCATTTTGATTATAGGAAAATGATACCTGTATGCTTTTACAACTTTCGCAACAGAAAACATTTTCGCTGTAATCTTTAGTTGTTAATGTAATCCTCTTTGAAGATATTTTATTGAAATCTAAAAGATTTTTAAATCCGTTTCTTGTGATCCAACCTAATACAATTTGTTTTTTATTTACTCTTATTTATTTTTAATTAATTTAAAATTTTCTTTTATTTTTATATTAGCGCTCTAGGGAATTCCCCACAAATGTATGACCATAAACATAAACACATGTAATATACTTTTGACTTTTGCATGAGTTCGGCAGACTATGTGACTAGTGGAAGGACGTGGATTTAACTAGAACGCAATGGGGTTGCATACTGCATATTGTTATTGTGAAAGGGGTAGAAATACCAGAAGCAAAAAGCTGCATTAACTAACCTTGTTTATTACTGTTCATAACAAAAAGAGTAGCACATTGTATTTACCTGCCCTCTGATATTGGGCACGGTGCTTTTAACAAATTGTAAAATTCACTTTTAACAAGCTCAAGACTTTCCAGAAATTATTTTTGTAAATTTTGGTTTCCTTTTACAGAAAATCTCCACCTCACTAAATTATCTGTACATCATAATATTCTCCCCTTCATAGTCTATAAAATGGAATAGAAGTAATTGCTTTCATTAATAAAATGCATAATAATTTCAAATTGAAAATTAAAATGTTAATTTAATCGTAGATATATTTTATTAGCTCAGATAAGAAGAGAAATGCTTTTTGGCTTTAACATAAGTAGGATAAAGAAAATGGACATCCTGTCGTTTCGATCCCAACTCTAATTGTCTGCCGTATAATTGCGACGTGGTTTTAAGCAAAATATGGCAATAAAACTGAAATAATATAATGCATGGTGCTGAAATATTGAAACAAAGAATGATTCATTCATGTTAATAAATAAAATAATAAGGAAGGTGTGGGTTAGAAAAACCATCGAGAACTCCGACCTGTAGCTTGTACAGTTCAACTCGACAGCATGCAGAATTAAGACGAAGAACTACTGTCTACTGCAAATATTACGAACAACAATGTTGTAGACATAGGGACACGCGGTCGGACAGATTATTCCTTGTGTTGAAGAGCTCGTGAAAGAGTGCAAAGATCGTCCACGTCCACCCACTGAATGTAATTAGCCCAGATATTAATGAATCCGACCTTATTAGATTTCCGGAAAGCCAGCCAGCCAGCTTATCTCAATGCAACAACAAGGTGCATCTCTAACAAACGATAGCAAGTGAAATGCTTTTGTCATGCTATCCTTATCCCTAACCCTCTTTTAACTTACCATTGACACTGAGACGACTTTTAGCTATGGCAAGGTCCACTGAAGGAAAAAGTAAATTTCTCTCTAAGCTTTCCACTTAAATTTGACGATGGGAGAATTCCACAAATGCTACTCATCGCCTAATTTTCCAACTGCAAACTGCTATTATGAAAAATTGAAAACTACTTATTTGCATACCTACATCATCATTTCTTTTTATCAATTCAATGCGATTCTCTAAATAGTCTGCATTTAGCTTTCACGTAGTTTCATTTTATGAGGGTCGGTTCAAATGTCAAATAATTCTACTTAGCTATTAATTAATTGTTGCCTTTATTCCCTTCATACTATTCAGGCACTCAGATATTTCTTAGACACAGATTATTTGAAAGGTTACAGGATACATATATTTTATTTGATTAATGTACAAAAACCAAATTCCCATTTCAATTTAAGTTAAAAAGTATCGCATAATAGGATGCGTATAAGGGACTACTATATACGACTTATCGAGATAATTGTAATTTTCTCTCTACTCTAATGATGTTCCTTCAGGCATGCTTTTGTATATACGGTAACATTCTAACCAGTCATAATATCTACTATTACTTACTTTGCATATCAGGTAACTGTTTACTTATACGCAAGACAACTCTGTGCGTTCTGTTGCTAATTGGTGAGTAGGTATTCACTAATCAGTATTGCCGTGTAAATTCGCGATAAATTTACTATCGCAATTTAAGACTTTATTTGATTGTGAGTAGAGTGATTTTCTCAGTTCTTGACTCTGTTGATTAGTTTACAGCTGCAAGATTGCAAGTGCAAATAAACATACTTAATACATCAGAAACTTCCCAGCATGCAACAAATAATATTTTCCATTCCTTTTAATCAACATTCTTTACATGGCTAACTTTTCTACCTATTAATATGCAAATATAAATATTCAAATGCGTACGATATTACCGTTTTGTTAGTCATGTTTTTTATTGAAAAAATATAATTATTTAAATAAAATTCCATAGTGGCTTTGTCTACCAAGATGCTAGATACGTACTATAGGCTATGCGGTCGACTGCTTAATCATGCCAATTTACTATTCTAAATAATTAATTAAATTTATTTGTGGTATTATGCTTTATGTAGAACACTACTTGTATTAAGGTTCGATATCTTTAATAAAGTCCACATGAGAATCGGCTTGACAGTTATTGTCCTGGTTGACGTAGGCATTAAATAAGTGATATATTTTATTACAGAGCTATTAAGAAGAGGTTGTAACTTTGCAAAGCGGCTAGAACATGAGAATAATATAAACGACTAGAACATTAAGAATGAGATGCACATTTTTGAAATTGCTCCAAATTTTTGCGGGCACCTTGACAAACATATCCAAAATTATAACTCCATAATAGAAAATGTTGAGGTTTTATGGAGCGGGAATAATTGGAAAAATTTATTAATTTTCCAGAACACTTGGAAGTTTTAAAATCCCCACTACTCCTTAGGAATAGTAAAAATATGCTAATTGTACATGCATTAGTGAGAACGGATATAAATTTTAACTTATGACGCTGAAGTACTGTTAGCTAGGTATGTACTGTAAACTATGCACCTTTTATTATGCGTGAGATCATTCAGAGAGTGAAAAGACATGTTTCGTTTCATTACCAATTAACCTACAATAACGTACATTAATAATTGAAAAAAGGTCATGGAGCATTAAAATGTCCCGTAAAAAAGAACGGTGAATAGAGACGAAGATTTCCATCATAAAAGCAATATTAACAATTCCTTGTTTTTGTTATGCTATTCTACCGCTATCATCATGTACAGGAAAGGATTGTCAAACAAGGTGCCTACATTATTTTTTTAATGAATATACTTTTGCACTGTTGAAAGTGGCAAATTCTGAGTATTAAGGGAATAGTTTTACAATTTGTAAATATAAACTACGCACCATGTGGATGACCCCCACAGGAAAATATTAGAAAATGAAAACACTAAAGGATGAGTAGTGATGAATAGCAAAGATGTTTTAGTTAGACGATGAGGATGTTTTATGTTATTAATTTATAAGTCTGCATATAATGTAGTTGGCACGTCTGCACTGTACCATGTACCTATGCACCATAGGTAGGTAGTACCTGTAACTCGAATTCTAATATCAAGAGAATATATTACTGATTATTATAATGCGATTTAATAATTACTAATATCACTCATTATCAGTATGCAAAGCCATAGCCACTTAACTTGTACTTTTACTCTAGGTAGGTCATTCATAAATTGTACGAAGAGCTTATCGTCAAGATTTTTCCTTCCTATCATTATTTGAGGCATTCAGTCCGTTCTGGCAATGTTTACCAACAACTAATCTTTGAGTGTGTAGGTAGGATATCTGTCATGCCAATCTCTAAAGCGTCGTTTTTACTAATATCTTGACAAAAGGTGCTTCTCTCTCAATCTACAGTTGGCTGCTGGCGTATCAAAATGATCTACTACTTGAATTTATTGCACAAGTAGATCATATCAACTATCATTAAGCTCTCTTATTTATTTGCGTACATTACCTTATTAGAATTTATTTGTTGTACGCATCATAATGTGTGACTTGACGTAGTACAGTTTATTCTGGCTACTCAGACCAAGCCTTTAACGAAAGTTTTCTTTCAACCCAGACTGACAATATGACTTTTATTTCTCCTACTATGCGTGCTGGCTCTTTATTAGTGATTGATGAGAATGAGAATCCTTTCCCTACTTAAATCATAACATTTTCTTTTCATTAAATTGAGAAGACAGCTCAACACCTTAAATCAAGAGAACGATAATTAAGACAGTAAACTTAGTTATAGGTACTTATTTGTTATTTACTAGAATATGCCTTACATCGTCTACTCACTATAAAATTTTAAATCAACCTTTGCATTTCTATGTTGATTTGTGACAATCAAAAATGCTGCATATTAAAACGCTATCCTAGCTTGGAAGGTCACACACTGGCAACACGTTCTAGTTCTAACATTGACGCGTACCACTGCTCATTAACACCTCGTAAAAAGACTCAATTAAGACGAAACCATTTCTAATCAAAGGCGAAGATGACACGCAAACAACTCATTAACCATATATTTAATTTTTGATTCCCTTTGGCTAAAACGTAAAAGTAAATGTGCTTTTAGTTGTTCCACATAACACTGTCTAAGGCTCACCAGCTATCTTATTAAATGCGTAATGAATTTTGATCTCTATATTTGGAATTTCTAATCAAACGGAATGTTAAGATATTAAGCTAGGTATCTAATAAATAAATTAGTTTATTCGTGGATTATCTGTAGGGCATACCAAACGCATGCACAACATTTTCAATATTATCTATCAAACAGGGACATTTTTTGTCGAATTTCCCTATTAAATGTTAATTACTACAGCTCAAATCATTTACGCTAACGTTGTTTATAAGGTCAAAGCTATTTGAAATACAAATATCTACTGCTGAAATTGTAATCTTCAAAGTCAATTGATACACATACCATATACCTACCCACAAATGGTGATGTACCTATCTAAAGTTCATTGTTGGATGCAATCTGTAGAAATGGAGTAACTTTTCTGTAAAAAATTGATAATGCTTTCAGTTCAACTGAAATCATAGTATTTACTGGCAACTCAGAATTTAGGGTCTACATAGGGTTGTACAATGTTTTACACCATTTCAATTCAAATAATAGAAACCTGTACTAAAATCATAAAATAAAAACGAAATTGACTAGTCTGTTGGTAACGATGAAAACAGCTTCAATGAATTGTTGTGAAAAACCAAGCTTGAATTCTCTAAAACTAATATAATCAGGTAGCATCTAATTTGCTTTAGTATATATTATGTAAAGTTACTTCACTTACTAATAGATAAAATAAATAGAGAGCATTGTTCCTACTCTTTCCCTTGCTCTTTAAAAACATTGTATATATATTTTTTATTTTTATTAACTGCTTCAAAAAATAAGTTGCCTTAAGACACAGTAAAATAGTTCAATGAGATTTTTTTTGGAAACAAAAACAAGGTAAAATAAAATAAGAGTTAAAATTTAACAACAGTTGTTTGGTTTGTATATATGGTTTTGTACAATTGATGCAGATCCTTTGACTGAGATGATAGCTACATCCAGGATTAAATGTTTCGGAAGTTAATAATAGTAATTATTGACTGCCTACCATCCTCTCATTTAGTCTAATCATCAATTCCCTCATTACATGAAGATTAAAATATGTAAATAACAATTGGACAAAGATATTATATTTACCAATTTCCACAAAACGTTAAAGTTTTATTTATTCTTCATGGATTGGAAAAAAGTCTACAAATTTATCGCTTTCTGCGAAGTTGCAAATGATTACGTCTAAGCCACGCAGCACGACGACTGCCTCCCATTGTTTGTGTGTAACGGTGTCCTTTTCCAAGTCCACGGGATTTACGATTGGCGGATGTTTTACCACGGAGTTCACGATGCTTGTGAACTGCCCGACAGATCCAGTTCACTTTAGCATCTCTTTTGATTGCCTAAATTGATGAAAAATATATAACAATAGTTAAATTGATTAGAGAATAGTCGACAAAAAGAAGTTCAGTTGATTTTTGGAAAACATACCTTGTGGGCAATGTCTACAAGGATTACTTCAAAATACTTGTATGAGGAATCTTGAGCGACCCAATATGAATTAAGAATACGGAGTCCTCCCAATCGTTTACCAAGACGTCCCTAAAACCAAAAGGAAATTCTAATTCATTATTAATGTCGTTGGACTGATGAAATTTATTTGCGAAATGATCAAATTAAAACATCAGACATCCAAGGAAGTTTATGGTCATGATAAAATCAAACTTAAATTTTGTCATCATAGTTTTATGGATATAATAATATAACAAGTTATTGCAATGTCCCAAGATTCGGTATGGTTCGAATCCCAAACAATTTTCCTTGTTTGGGTTCATGTTTACATTGTATTACAATGCTTACGATCCAATATTTGAAGTTGGATAGAATAAAACAGGATTTTGCTCTCTTGTTACAATATTACTAATTTCTTAAAATCTCATAATCGTGAAATGAAGTTATGTTGTACCTCGGCAATAGCTTGAAGATTACGGACAGGTTTCAGTTGATTAACACCATGACTTTTAGGTTTGCCATAGGTACATCCCTTTGGAACTGGGCGTTTGCGACCACCACGACGGATACGAACACGGTAAATTACGAAACCTATAATATTAAACATTATAAAGTTATTACTACGATTATTTAGAAAACTACAAACAACATACTAAAATAGAATACATGACAAAGACAATGCTGTCACGTGGTATCTTAATTTTCTTCAACAACACCTCTTTGCCAATTTTTATGCTTGTTTCTGTTTTCGAAAATGATTGCTATTTCGATACCGCAAAAGTAATTTAATTAACTAATGATCACCTTGCTTTGCGCGATATCCAAGTCGTCGGGCTTTATCAGGTCTCGATGGATGAGGTACACGGACAACTTTATTCAACTGCCTGAATTGCCAGCAGCGAATACGGAGTAAAAAGCGCATAACATCACTTTGCTTTTTCCGGTACAACTCTTGCATATATTTATAGGCTCCCATCCTAAATAAGAAAATCAATTTTATTATTATCTTTCAAATTCAAATTCGGCACAGAAGTATTTGGTAGGCAAACCAAGGCATTAACTTTAAATTGTTGTATGTTCAATGTTATGCTAGAGTAGAAAGATTTGACTGAGGTTTTTTGAAAATAGTTAAATCAGTAACAAATAAATGGTCGGAAAAATTACAGATTCAAATATTTCAAAAGTATAAGTAATAGATTATTAAATTTTTGATAAAAATTATTTGATCTTTGACTTACTTGGAAGATGTTAAAGAGAGGCCGAATTTCTATGGAATGAGTTCTCTGAAGTGCTGGAGGAGAGCGAAGACCAGTGGTTTATCACCACTGGCTACAATATGGTGGACTGAGCATGCTGTTATTCTCCAAGACTTCGAAAAGAGTTTAACATGCGGTATGCCTTGTGTGCACGGAAAGCTTGCCAAGTTAGATTTGCCGCAGAATTATACCTTTCCGCGTAAATACAGTACATTTCTTCTCTACTAGATGACTTTGTCACCACGGGGAACGTAGTTTTCCTTTATCCACACTGCATGGTGCTGTCGACGTTTAAAGCGTAACCGTAGTTGGTGAATCGTAAATGCACATCCACCATCAAGCAAATCCACTTTATTCAATCAATTGCAGATAATTTGTAAGTTTACTTTCAACCATCTTTCAACATTTAGATTTACTATTATTAAGTAAGTAAGTAAGGTTTTATTCAGACGATATAGCAATAGCCTTTACACCTGTGATTTATTATTATTATATTCTCTAGTGGAAAACTTGGAAATTGTTATCGGTGAGCCTGGATATTCATGGGCCAGATTTCATCTATGCATTTCAGGATAGATGCATTTCATTATTTTACAGCCCTATATTTTGTATTTTATTACTTTTTTGGTTTACGAAGCCAAAAATGTATTTAACGACGAAGCCCGATTGGCAATGACAAGACAATAGATCCAGAGATGAGAAAGTATGATAAAAAATAAAGCAATGGGTATAAATGGTGTTATATATTTGTAGTAACGTTTAATGATGGTTTGGATCATTTTTATTACCGTTAATGGTAAATCGTTAGATTATACATTTGTAATATAGTTGTAATATCATTTTCTTAACCATGTCAATATACAAAATCAGCCATTTTCTTATAAGGTATTGTCTAAGTAAGTAGTGGTACTTGTAAGGTAACTTTCATCACAGTATTCTGAGTTAGAATGAAACCCGGAGTATGCTTCTACAATGGATCTGTCGAGCACCAATGTCCTGCAACGTGTTCCTCCAAGACCTCTGAACTTTCAGTACTTTCAAATTCCATTCCACATAAGGGACATATGTGTGTATTGTCTGCTACAATACAAATATACAAATATTTAGACAATTTAATTTTTCTTTCGGGACTCATAAACGTTTTGTCAGCTTAGTGCGTAGATTGCTGGATTGACGTGCCAGGTATTTGAGCAAGTAAACAGTAGAATAAATATACATGGGTATTAGTTTTGTAATCTTGCAACAACAGTTGGTCATACATCTTTAAATAAATAAATGGAGGCAGTCAAGGCACAAATCTGTTTTACAACGAAATAGCTATAGCTACCTATGAATGCATTACACACAACGGTTTTGCTATATAATTACTTTATAGTTATAAAGGGGTAGCTTGTAAGGCTGTAGCTATCGGAAACTGACCAGCAATCTACCCGACTGAACAGTCCGGAATCCTTCCACAAATGAACTTACTCCTTTTTCTTGATGAAGAGCTGCTCCATTGTTTTAAAACTTCAAGCTCGGTAGGTTGCGAGACTATATCTGAAATCCCGTCTGTCGGTTTTGAACTTATTTTCTCTAATGAACCATCCTTACGGCTAGCGGCTTTGGGAGTTTCATTTTTCTTAGCTGCTTTTTTATTGAGTATTTCTAAATTTTGTTGCAGGGATGTTTGCTGAGTCATTAAAAATTGCTTCATCTGGTTGAAATATGTTACTTGTTGTTTGAAAACAGACTGCGTGGAATCTGCTTCTTCGTCTGACGACGACAAAATTGATTTAGACTCACTACCAACCATTGATGATCCCATCTACAGAATTTTAAAGGCAACATTATTAACAGAAAACCTTGAAAAATTTTCATTCATTCAAAATCTGAAGTTTTACCTCTGCGTATTTCTTTGACACTGAAATTTCTTTAGCCAACATTGAAGAAAACGTTTCAGACACGGCTTTGAATTCTTCCATAGTAGACAAAGATTCTTAAATTAAAAATTAGAAATTAGAAATGAAAATGCATTTTAAATTTAATTATTGTATATAGGATTTTGGTATTTCTTTTATGCATTCTATGAACTATTGCTGGACAAAATGGGAAACATTTCCTACCTAACTTGAGGCTTTGAAATTCCGAAGATGCATTTTGAATGGATTTAGGTGATGAGTAAGAGGAAACTGTGGGTTTGATATTCTTGGCAATATCTGGCTGAGTGGGGGATATTATTGGAAGTCGATTAAATCGATATTTTCGTGTTCCACCACTGTCACTATCTTTACTAGGAGATTCTCCTATCGCTAAAATTTCTGATATTTGTCTCTTCACAGTCAATTCACTTTTATCTTGCGTAGATTGTGGGTAAAACATTATACGATTGAAGGCGTTTTATTCACTGGCTTCACTTTCTGAGAATTGGGATTGTCTCCCTGGTAAAATTGTTTAAGTAAGTGTATGGACTC
The DNA here is from genome assembly GCA_009936455.2 of Tomocerus minor. Lineage (NCBI taxonomy): Eukaryota > Metazoa > Arthropoda > Collembola > Entomobryomorpha > Tomoceridae > Tomocerus > Tomocerus minor. The sequence continues at coordinate 41,968 of JAAAYG020012197.1, forward strand.
TTCAGTACGGACACCAGAAACGATGGATGGCTTAAAGGCACCTTCTAACAGAAAAACGTTCAAAACTGAACCACAGCCTCCGAATCGGTCATTATCGCACCCGTAGATTATGACCGGGACTCTTAGCTGTTCTAGGGCTGAAGCGCACATGATACATGGTTCCACGGTCACGTACAAATGACATTTTTCAAATATATCCAGCGAAGAATATCCTCTTACGTGAGACCAGCGTCGAACGGAGTCCACCGCTACAAGTTCTGCATGTCTTGTAGCATTTTTTGTGTCGTTAACATAATTTCTTCCGCTCCCAACTATTTCCTTAGCGTACACGAAAACACAGCCCACTGGCACCTCGCCGCATTTAAGAGCCTCTTCTGCCAAACCGAAGGCTACATCCATATAACTCCCGTCAGTACTCGAAATATTCATCACATAAGGATCGATTTAAATGCCTGGACGACATCAGGAGGAAAAATAATCTGCCGATTTTATTTTCAACTCCATTTGAGTGTCCCCAATCGCCAACTGTCTAAACAAAAGTAAAAGATCCATAGTCAATACCTTAATTCTTTTCCACATTATTTTTTCCAGCTTTCAATTATATTTTTATATGTAAATAATAACAATGGCTATAAAAAGTAATTGTCTTTTTGTTTAACCAGCAAAAGATAACAAACTATTGAATACTTCTACTAAAATATATGAAAAGTATACAGCTTGGATGTTGCAGTTACAGTTACCTTCTATAAAGTAAGTAAATAGCAATTATACAAATAAGATGTTGAAATTGATCATTCATACAATATATAATGTAGCACATAAGTTACATACAACCACCATAAAGTAATGCGTTTTGACAATTAAAGTAATGTCTTGAAAATAAATACGAAGTTTATTTAACATTAAACAATTTTTTTTACCAAATTAGCTGATTGATTTCAATATAGATATTTATATAGATTTACAAAACTTGAGTCACATTAAATACTATTTACGCAATTGTCCCCTTGGAAAGTCTGCTAAAATCAATAATTACTTGACTAATACAATGACAGTAAAAATTTGTATTCTATTTTCTTTGGGAGCAATCGGCGACATTTCTATATTCTATGTCGACGTAGTATTTTGGCTCTTATATCTCATCTTGACTTGACCATTAGTCTCAAAATTAATGCATTAGCTCTATATATTGAATATGAATATAAATATTGAATGTGCAATCATTTTGACCATGAAATGAAATATAAAAAAAACAAATTCCAAAAAGTGAAATTCATTATGAGACTTAGTTTCTAAGTACAAAATATTTACCGATAGAGAATGTTCCAGATTCAGCCGTCTGCAGCTTTGTTTATTGTAGGATTTTAGAAAATAGATGCAATCTGATTTTATGGGAAACTTTCGAGAGGTGTTGATTATTGAAGCACTTATGATATTATAATTTCTAAAATTCTTAATCGCTATTATCGCTCGAGGCTAGGAATTATGAGAAGAATAATACTTATAAATGCAGTCGTTTTTGGTAATAATTTCAGAGTCGAATGAATATTTTATTTTCATTCTATTTTTGAGAACTACACTAATTTATTTGCTCTTCAATAATAATATGTCTAGATACCTAATGAGTTAATGAGTGAAAGCTTGTATATATTATTATTGTATTTCTATTGCAGATGAAGTTAACAGCAGTGTGTAGAATGGAATAATAGACTGCAGGTGGTGCATAGTGCATGCATAGTGAAGCGAAGATAATCTACTGCTTATTGTGCTTATCTCACTAATGTTGAAACCTGAATGTAATGTATATATGTGTAGTATAATGATAAGTGTAAAATATACGCTGAAAATAATATACGTCCGTCCTGTCCTGGTTGTGTATATTATACGCAGCGTATTGCTAAGGATAGTACAAGTACAGCCATAATGCCATGACATCGACATCCTATTTTCTTTCCCACAAACTTTACGTGGTATTTAAAGACATGGTTACCTATAGTCAATTTCATTCTTCGCAGAAAAACCTACCGCAGCTTTTACGGACATTATTATACCCTACCTACCATCGTCCCAGGAAAATTCTGAAAAGCAATGTACCACTTAGACAGAGAATAGGGATGCTGTAGGCTCCAACTTTTACTGTTCTTCCTTATTTGGGATTAAAACCGTATCCTGAGCCCTGGGTACCTTTGAAAGCATAAATATAATTTCCTTATTTGAAATATATAATTTTACATTATTGGAGTTTATTTAACATTTAATGTGTATATCTACTAGTACACCAAATGTCTGAAATTGATGACCTGTCAGTGTTTCATATTGAAATATAATTATAAATATTGGCTTAATCCATAAGGACATTTTAAAAGTCGAGTTTTTTTTTTAATTGTGAGATGGCGAGGTGTATAGGTTGGTTATTGTTGTATTTAGTCTTGCCTTTTTCAAGTTGCAAATAAATAATTAACGTACTGAAAGGCGTTGTAATGATTGTTAAAAAAGATGGTATATATTGCAAACAAATAAGCATGGTTTTGCAAGCATATTTAAAACGATGATTTACATGCACTTCTTAGTCTTATTCTCTTATTTTCACATGGCTAATCTTATTGTAGGATTGTTGAAGTTAACTACAATTGCAAAGGAGGATATGAAGGGCGGAATAAAAATACATCAGTATCAGTTTGTTGGTAACGGTTTGGCTCAATCTACAACAAACAATGTTGGCTTGGCTTGTTAACTCAGTCAAAGTATTTATATAACTATCGCATCGCATCCACATAATATAAATATATAGAATAATTCAACAGGCAGATGCATCTATTTAATACCTACATGATATTCGCATTGTTCATAATACCTACAGATAACTACCTAGTTGTGCTCAGTGTGCCAAATCTCGTAAAAATAGGTACCGACTAAAGACCACTACTAACCTACAAGCCTCCAACGTTTTTACTGCCATAAAGAATGGGATAAAATTTTTATGATATATACTTATTGGGAGTCTCCTTTTTGAAGGGACTTTAGACTCTAGTAAACTGGCGTCTATTCATTTACGAAAAATACAGCCACTATGTAACGATTGTGTGAAATTGTTTGAAAAATATTATGCAGAGAATGTTAAGTTGAAGAATAACTACGACATTTAAAATTGTACACCTACTCTTTGAATTCTTAGTGTCCCTTGCCTTGTCTCTAATCAGATCAAAAATCTCAATCTTTACTCCTTTTGTGCATGAACACAATAGTCTTACGTTACCCATTCTTGATTCATCTGATGATATACATTTGAATAGGTTGACATTACATTACATATTGAATCTTAGTATGCCGAAGAGTTATTTTACTACTTTGCATATACAAAATATGCCATCCTTTCACTCACCAAAAGGCGAATTAAATTCTATTGAAGCATTTGTGAAGTATGGAATAGTTCTAGGCATATAATTTATAAGAATAATATACAAAGAAAAAAGTATTATTATCTTAATGTATTCTGTATAATGTCTGTAAGAAAGAGTTGTAGTAGTTGTAAAATATCATTATTCACAAGAACTTCTGGTCAAAGGACCTAGTACTTAGAAATATTCATCCAGCTCGGTCCCTGCATGGATTTAGTTATGGATTTCTTAAATTCTTCTCTTACCTTTAAAAGTTTTTTTGTGGTCGCATGAGTATCATAACAGTCTAATAGCCCTGTGAGTCCTAACTATTTACCTTCGTCCTTCCCCTACCTAAGTCAAGTGATATAAACCAATAAAATTGCTTAGGAAAAAGGTCAGGCTTTGAAAAGAAGCCGTTTTCATATACCCGTTCCTTTGCTTCAACATGAGTTAGACCAGTCGCCAACCAAAAGCCACTGACAGTTTTTGGGCATAGAATAAGAGCTAAATAAAAAAGTTAATCTGAAATGTAACTGAAATCATAGTCGCCTCCCTGGCTTTGCTACATATGAAGGTAGGATAATAGCATTTTAAGCACATTGAGGACTTCTTAAAATCGTCTCTTCGCTTTCTATACCGTGAATAAGCATTTTCATCAATATAAGAAACCTTTACTTTGAGATTGGAGTCGGCTAATAATATGAATAAATATAATGAAAATCCAAACGGACGTGCATTTCATAGGTTGTTATACCTATCAGGTAGGCTATGAATATAGAGAATATTATAGCCTTTGAAACTGTACTATAGAAAAGCATAAAATTATTAACCCTCTCCATTTTGTATATTATTATTGAAGGTGGTAATAATAATATTATGGTCAGATCATATCACATATCCATTCACACACTAAACTCACTACTTGTAGGCACCTATTTGCCTAGGTACTATTTGCATCACACAGCTAGAATAGTAGTAAAGTTGTAGCTGAAGTTGTAAGTAATAGTCCGTAGTGCTAGTTGTAATAGTAAGTAGTAATTTCAGGCAGTTTAGTTTAGGGGTAGTCAGCATTCAGTATATTAAAAATATTATGCGTATATGTAGGGTAGTCAGACATTTCAGTCATAGGCATCATAAGGGTTTCAGAATAACTATTGCATTGTGAGAGTAACTCGCCTACTAAATAGTCATCTATCAGTAACTACTCGGTTCGTTTGGTTCTCTCTTTCCAAACTAACCAACGTACAAATACCATACCTAGTACAGCTTACAGAGTACAGAAAACATGGAAAGAATTCCCAGCCTCACACCAGGGTTGATTACTTTCTTAAATGCCGCATGTAAAATGGTAAATATCATTAACGAGTTTTTTTGTAAAGAACCAGTGGGACTATTTAACTAAGTATTTGGATTATGACTTGTTTTAAGTTTTTGGACTATTTAATTCCTAAGTTATATGACAATTTATTTGGCAAAAGTTAAACTTTTTATGTCTAGATAATCAGCATTTTTTAGTGACGGAATATTATGTGATATGTACCTCTTTCGAAAATAAATAACATAAATAAAAATTAAGGAAAACTAAAAACAGTATGGCGAAAGCATGGCGTATACATCTATATCGCGGTGATCAAATTCGTGCAGGCGCACAGTAATTTGTTGTGGTCCAAATAAGCAGAAACTGAATAGTATTAATAGCATTATTGATTGAGGGCCCATCTTTCCTTTTCATATAATATTGCAAGGGACAGACTTTTTCATTACTTTCTAATTAGATATACAGCAAGAAATACAAGTAGGTATGTAAGTTTGGGCTTAAACTCTGTTTTCTGGGTTACTGGAAGGGAGCGAAACATTATTTGTCAGTGCATTCTTTTCATAATCCTCCCCTAAAAAATCTTCAGTTTGCAGTTCAGCAGTGATTATGGTATTGGTAGATCATGAATATTTATCTTCATATTATTAGTCGAGAAGGAACCAATTTCGAAAAGAAATCTATCAAGAATACGTTCATTCTTTACGCAGTTCGTATGATTTTTTTAGTTCGTTTATTCTTATTACAAAGAAAAAAAAATCAGTTTTGCTCCAAGAATATCAACTTCTCCTATTCAAAAAAATATTTTTGAAGTATTTGAGAATTTTTCGGGGAATTCCCATTTGTAGTACAGGAGAAATAAAAGGCACAGGTTTAAAAAAATAATTACCTATTTAACTCCTCCAGGGATTGAGAATACAATGCTCCTATAGTCGACCAGTTACCGTTAACGCCCTTAACTAAGTGATAACAATTGCTGCAAGGTTTCCTATTATAGAATAGATTAGCATCTTGATTTTAGTGGAATCATGGATGACGCCAGCTTTATTTTTCCTTTTTTCCATAGCGTGCGTACAATTTCCATCGTAGTGCATCCCTTATCCAAGCAAGTAATAGTGCTGAGTGTGGACCACCTTCTTTTCTTAATAAACACAGTCGCTCGTTTGAATAGTATATCTGAATAGAGTTGGAGTTGGAGCAAGAGCATGAGCAAATAAGCAATAGCTTGACTATAGCGAGGGTTTCACGGCTTGCAATGAGTTCGCATTCTGTGTGTACGTACTATAATATCTCTGACGAGGACAACTCACTCGCACTACACTGATGCCCACCATAATGCAATTCGCAATTATATTCATTGTAATATCTTATTTGCATGTGTATGTATTTAGATTTAGCTTTTATATTTTACGTGCTGTCACACTGTATGACTTTGGAACATAGAGAAGCTGCAGACAATAGAAAAGGAAGAATATAACTGAAGACTCCATGCATCCTTTAAATTGTACGTATAGGTACACTAGGTACCTACATAAAGACTAAGAAGCCTGCTAGATACATAAATTAACATCTTATTCTTTCCTACAAAAGAAGTTGATAGAATTAATAAGTTAAATTTGCATCTATATGTATACACATTACTTTCCTTCCTTCTTTATATACAAATGTGATGCATTGACGAGTATGGTCCCCTTGTCAGCCCATCTGAAATCATCGTAAGTTACGTTTCTTTTCATGAACATTTACACGAGTCGTAAAATCCTAAGGGCTCCTTTATTTTCTCATTCCAGTGATTTCAATTAATTTTACTGCTCATTCAGAAATTCTTCTGCCAATGGTGTAAGGGTTAGCATTGGTGTAAAAAAGTCTGTGGGGAGAAGGCAAGAAATAAGCAACAATTCCTGACTGAGCAAGGTCTAAACAAAAAACAAGTGACTTTGTAGTGTTTGTGGCTTGGTTGGCTGAAGATGGAGACAGAACGGAAAAAAGCAGTAGCACATTCACTGGGAGCTCATAATATTTTGCTGCTTATCCATAACTTTATCATAGGAGCTGCTTTACTTACGTATATTCAACTTACGTATATGCATATGCAGGGTTAATAATAGTAAATATAATATGCACCAAATATCTGTGCAGAATTGATAAACATTTACGAAAATAGGACTATCATCTTCATTTCTGCACTGTAGAAGTTGACTATTTTGTGGCGTCTGCTCTTCTCTGGTATCCTGTGTGGTGACAATGACGCGTATTGTATAATTGTGTACACATTTTTAGTGCATGTACTACACTGGACTCTCTTCTGGCTCAAATAAACGTAAACTCAACCAACCACACTCTTCTTCAGCCTATTATAAAGGAGGAGGAGAGAAACAAATCGAGAAGTCAAGTCTAATAACATCACAGTGCACAGTCAGTGCTTTGAACAAAACAAAATTCCGTTCAGTTGAGTTGAGCAAACGGACGAGTGAACTAAAAGAGCGACAGGGACAGAGAGAGAGAGCTCTAAGTGCTACGTTACGTTCATTGTAACGTTGTAAGTGTGTGCGCAACACTTCTACTACAGCTGAAACCAAAACATTTCTAATATTTTCAGATTTCTACCGCAAAACAATCAGATTTTATTGGGACATACAGACATAATAATTTGTGACAAAGACAACGAAAAACAAACCAACTTTTAATTTATTACAATACGTAGCCAAAATTCAAAATTTTTCACTTCACAATTTTAAACTTTCAATTGTGTTGCAGGAAATTAACTATTTAACTGAAGCAGCAGCTTGTCAAAAGTCAGATTGCTCTAAAAAGATCCTATCAACATAAGTGAGACATTTTCTCCTCTGTGAAAGAATTAATTGTTAAAATAACGAATTGAAATTAAGTGAGTCAAATTGAACGTTGAAAGTTTTTATCGCATGCACACTGTGCACATAACAACGACACTTCTTTACTTACATTCGGATGAGTCAACGATCCAACCCACCCAACTACACTACATCATTAAATAGAACATATTGAACTGATAATTGTTATATCCGTTTGCAAGTAAAAGTTATTGAAGGGGAATCAATTTTCTGCTTGTGTAGCAAATGTTTTGTGTAGTCATTGCAAAATTGCAATCTTGCAACAATATCTGCATTGAATAATTTATGCATGAATTGATGTTTACAAGGATTCCAACAGAGAACTTTCAATTGTAATAGGTCTTTTGTGAAATATTTTCCAGAGCCATCAGTCTCAAACTGTGTCCACCACTAACCGAGTCTACTGTATAACATTACCTTTGTGATTTTGTGTTCCATTTTCTTCCTCTAGCCACTTAAAAATATAAATTACTGAGAGACGATATTCTCCTTTGGAAATTGGATGGTCAATGGTACAGTAAAAATATTTCTAACGCATTTAATAAAGTAAATTTGGAGTAAGTAGATAGATGAGTAAACTGCCGCTAATTTTTCTGATTTAAGCGCAATTAATTACGAAGCATTATCTACTAAAAAATACAATAATCAAATGATCAAAGCCTGCATTTACAAAAGGAAATGTTATTAGGTCATCTTTTACAAAGGCTAAGTATTTAAATGCATCTCTCTGTATCTGGATCACTATCTGATAAAGACGAAACAACAAACATGCATTTCCATTAGGTACAAATAGATAAGATTGTTAGATTACAATTGAACTCAAACCAAAAAATTGTGTACAGAAGCTAGCTATGCATAAACTATGCATACGGCTGAAGTTCATATTTTAGGAAGGAAAAGGACGTTTCTATAATGATATCACATCTCAGCATCGTTTGCGTTGCATATGAACAGACCTACAGTTTTTTACACTTAAAAGCCATAGAACAATAAACCATCTGTGGTCACAAGGTCGAAGGTTACACCACTGGATTTTGTTGGCATATTTTAGTGTCGCAGTCATTCATTACGTCCGTATTATGTATGACTTGATGTTGTGATGAAAGATATAGCATGACTGAAACTGTCAAATAATTGTATTCATTATTAATTTTCATTTAATTGCTATATTAAGAATTGTCTAGTTAGTTTCATTGTCAGTTGATTTTCTTGAGTCGTTTGTTGTATGGTCGTCGTTAAATATTTAAAGTTGGAAAGGACAGTATCTGTTGGCTTTATGCACTTTCTGTTAATTTTTAATGTGGGAACCCATTTCCTGGTGACTGTCTATGTTTCTCGCCTGATGCATGTCATTTAGTAAGTTCAGTTTCTTAGCATACTTTCTTGTCCGTGGCCAAAGTCGTATTTAAAAAACAAGGCAAGATATAGAATGTGATATTTGCATGTCACATATTATACGACTTGCTTATTTCCTTTTACAATAGCTTCGTAAACAATTATGATTTTGGCTGTCCCAGTTTAGCTCTAATTGATCCTCTTTTGTGCTTATTTATACTTCACAAACATAAAATGTTTACTGTTTACCTTTCGAATTCAAATCATGCGTATATTTATATTCTTTGAATAAATTAGAAGATTTGTCTTACAGGGAAAGCTTTGACTCCAACAACTTATAAATAAAATTTTATTTTTATTACATTCCTTGGCTATAAAAATAGCAGAGAAAAAGGAAAAGATGCAAAATAAATTCATATGTACTTGCAGTCATCGTCGAAGAAGAATAGGGCAATAGTAAAAAAGAAAGCTTAGCCAATGAGCGTCTTTATTTGAATTTCGAAAATTACTATACTGAAAATTGGTTCTGATTGTATTCCGTTTAAATCCTCTGAAGACTACAAAGCCATACATATTTATATGCTAGTCATCGTGATTAGAAACATAAGGTTAAGTAGGGTTATAGAATATTTCTCTAAGCCAAGTCTGATTTTTACCTTTGTCAGTTGTACTTGATCAAAAGGTGTGAGAAAATGTGACATCGATACCTCGCGTCGTTGCTTTGTGCTTGTGTGAAACGTTTTTTATTTATTTGCTTTAAAGGAATTGCCAGCTAACACGCTGATTGTGAGTAAATATAACTTTTATGCATCCTACTTTTTGCACACTATGGATATTAGCATTATTATTTACTATACTATTTACTGTCTGCCATTTATTTGAACATGATGGATAGTAAGCACCTTCCTTTAGACAAAACCCTATTAAACCCACCATGTACCTTGGAATATAATTTTGGTGCTTATTTGCAGTTAGTAGGCAGTGCAGGCACTACATGGCACAGTACAACTACAAGCCCGACTTGATTGTAAAACTTTTTTTAGAGAAGAATCTACTTAATATGTGGATACTCTTGCTGACAATAAGGCTCTGCCAGTTTACCGCAAAATAAATTATCTTATCTATAACCTTTATCTGTTATTGTTATGCTATACTCAGATTTTTATAGAGAACTCTAAAAAACGAGAGTAGTCGTAGTCTAAGCAGAAATGCTCATTTTTTGCGGATTCTCCTAAAGTAGTAAAGTTCTGTGCTCATTTATTTTACATGGAAAAGTTAAGCGTTCATAGTTGGGATTTCTTAAACATAAGTAAAGACTCACTTATTTTAATTGTGAGATCTTTTAGCTTAGAGTTTAGAACCCAGACTACCCAAAACATTAAATATTAGTCTCTGTAATACAAAATCGAGCGGGCAGTCATAATTATTCTAGACATGTAAACTTTCGTTTTCGATGGTAAAATAAACAAAAAATGGTTTATGAGGACATTATTATCTGTGCCCTGCCCTTTGAAGCCTACTTCTTTAGATTTTGCTCACCCATAAATCTGTCCATTTCTAAGTAATTTAGTCCTATATATATTAGACCACATTTTAGAGTATTGTAAATGCTTAAATGCTGTTCCACATCAGTTACTTATCATCTTTCTTTAATCATCATAAGCATAATAGTTTGGATTTAGTGACAATAATTCAGAATCGGCAAAACTTACAATTAAATAGTAAGTCTTGCCGATTTCCATAGGGAATGGTCATTATAATGGTCATAATATATTCAAGGAGATATATTGTAGGATAATTATTCTTACAGTTAATCGTATAAAATCGAACGTTGAAACCCAAATAGCTTGCGGCCACTTTATTTTAAAGACAGAAAAGAATAGGTAGTGGGTCAGCCCACCGTACAAATGAGTTTCTAATGACTGCCCATTGGGGAAAAGTAAATTTTCCCAAAATTTTTATTTTGTGGTGATTTCGCATTTCAAGGTCTCAACCTTCAACAGTAGATTTTTATTGACAGAACGGAAGTTATTTCAGTCCCACAGATGTCCGTATATTAACTTTCTGTGTTACAGTTCAATTCAATACATAGCTGCATTATCAATCAAATGCATATTACAACAAATGGGGAAAAAAATTATGTGAGTTTAATTGACCTTTAATATCGAATTATTTTATACTGGAAGTCAGATGCAATTCCCAGCTCTATAATGCATCAAGCACAACATTGTTTTATTTGAAAGTGAACTATTAATACTCAACAACACCAGCAGATTTTAATTAGAAATAGAACCTCTGTTTACTACTTGTGTGTTTCCATTGTGCTGTGTGAGGTGCAATGGAGTAATAATAATTATCCCAATAATCGAGGTAGGTTACTTCCATAAAAAGTATATAAAAATTAAATGAAATAAAAAGGATTACAAAAGTCGACGAGTAAATGAAATTGTCAGAGTTGTAAATGTTTGTTTATATTATAGTTCCATCATATGGCTTGCCCCACCATGGCATGGCGGTAATTAAATAAGCATTAATAGTGTGAGCAGTACTGTCAGCAATAAGTAAATCCCAGTTGAACAATGTTATATTATATTATACGTAAATGATGAATTGTAGGGCTTAATGACACCGATGACTTAACTTTTAACTTAAAATCGTATAGTTTTATTATTGCATTACTTTGTACTTCGTGTGTGCGTACATAATCGCATTGCACAATTATATGCCACTAGTGTAGTAGTTCAGTTCAGTATGCATACCAGTGGTATGGGTAAACGTAAGTATTACATTATAAGCAGGTACAATTTCAAAGGGAATTTCCGTTCTGATAAATACGACGGAGCATTTGAGGAATTGAGGATACCTGCTGTATAACGAATATAAGAAAAATACTTTTGATGGTTTTATTAGAGTATTCTCAATGTAGACGAAGAAGTAAATGTGCCACTGTATTCCTTAATAAACTGAAAACAAGTGATTTCCCATTGAACTATTAATTCCAAGGAAATACTGGTGGGGTTGAAAAAATAAATTCCCATAATGCATACACAAAGAGCTAGTTATTCATATTATTGTAGTGGGAAACTATTTTTTTCTTATTATGCGAAGAATTTGCTGCTTTGGCTTTGATGCTCTATGAACGCTGATGTTAGTGTATAAATTGTGGTGATTAAAAGCAATTTTAGAAGGAATCTACGTGATTAAATGAAATAGATTATTAAAACCCCCATTTTATCTTTACTAATCTCTCATTTACGAATAAAATATTTAGAAAATTTCTTGTTTCCAGAAAGTATTTCATACATGTGTAGTTATTTAAACACGTACATAAATAAATGTAGGCGTATTTAATTGTCTTAAACCACCTGTTGAGGCATGCGAGTATGAAAACATTCTGCACCAATATGCAATATCAGAATCCAACCTTTTCCCTATTCATGGCACAGTACAAGAAATATCAATGACAAATGGTTACTTTTTCTGCAAAAAATTAGAAAACAAAAACTAGAAAAGACTTACTAAATAAGTGCCTACACAGAGTAAATACATATTAATATTGTTACTAGTTTGTGAATGAGGAAGAATTAATTAATTTATGCAGCTCCTCCAGGTTTGCGTATATACATATCCATTGATTTATGTTAAATTACCCTACCGTGACTGTAGATGCTAAGAAAGTTTAAAATAATTGTATTCTTTTAACAACGAAAAAACATTAGGCTACACTAAGCGTTAGGCAGCTAAAATTAACAATTAACTATCTTTCTGCTCTTTTTGAATTGAAAAACATAAATTACTAATCATGTAATAATATGCAATGGGCTTCACATGAAGTTCTTAGTATCCTAAGATTGCTATCACCAAATCATCATGAATGACTGACAAGCCAATGCAAATAATAACTTACTCTCTATTTCTCATCGTCTGTTCTCTCATGCAGCACAATACAATAATGGCATGTATTTGTAAACAGCTAAGCTGCATCTTTTTAAAACCAAGAAATGATTCATTTTGCAAAAACCCTTTTGGTGCACTCTTCGTCTGCTGTATAAATGCATTAGAAATCTACTGCAGATTTTGTAACTATTATATTGCTGTCTTCTAGACGAAAAATATTTTCCTTTGTTCTTTAGCAACATACATTAAAATATTTTCTTTATGGTGAATCATTGGCATTTAATATATCTAGTCGCACTCTTTGAATGGACATTATGTTTTTTATGTTACATAATAGTATATACACAATATTAAATATTTTATTATATTCATTACTTCACACAGTGTTTTGTCTCCGTCTGGAGTCCATGTTACAAAATGCCAAAGGGTTCCGGTGTCAAAAACTGTTACATTTTATGTCTGCGATTTACACATTTTCCATTGCAAAAACTTAGAAAATAAAAATTATGATTTCGGCAGTCCAATGAAAAGTAACTCCTTTGTATTTGTCGATGTAAACTTAGGAGTAGAGATGAGGGGGATTTACATTAACGTCATATTATCAGTTTTTGCATCATTGAACCTGCAAGTCAGCCTAACCTATTTTAATATCTAGATTTGTGGTTCCTACTTAATTGAAATGTGAATGTGACTGGTTCAAGTAAACTGCGATGCGTATTAGTTACAGAAACAGAAAATCGTATAAAGAATTGTCTACGGCTATATATTACATACATAAATGAGATAGACATTTAATCCTTATTAGAAGTGGGAAATGTTTATAAGACAGTGAGGCTTGAGTCACCCACGGTGACAAGGGCAATTGAGTCACCCGTCAAACGTGTACATACAAAGTTTTTTTATGAAGCATTAGGGTAGCACCTATAGCTACGACTCTCTAGATGCTCTGATGCGGTAAATAGTATCTTGCCTGTTATTTTAAGCTGCATTACATACGTGTATAGCAGCTCTAATGTTATTCATCTGGGATGCAAATTGGTTCTATTAGCACTTGTTGGCAACTTGGTATTCACTACAATAGTGTTGGTTGTGCATCCTACGGGAAGATAGCTGACTAATGATCAGTATTTAAATGTTCAGGGTGTTTTTGTTACAATAAATGCTCTTTATTTTACATGTTACTTGATGTTAGACATCGAATGATGGAAATTGGGTTGTGTACCATATATCCAACTAGGGATGATTTTCGTTTCTTTTGGAGGTAGGTACATAGAGTTTAGAGTATAAGATCACTTTACTAGTGAATGGCTGCTATACGGCTATGCATCTGTAATACAAAAGCAAATTCAGAGTATTTGCTTGTTTAGAAAAGCAGTAGGCGTCAGTTCTATATGGTATGAAATGTACTTCCATTGCCTATTCCTGTCTCTATCTACATCTTTTAGGTAGAGTTCGTTGATTTACCATAAAGTGAATGAAAAATGAATGACTAATAGACAGAGTTGAGAGTAGGAAACTAAAGAAGTATAAAAACAGCAATCTTTTACGGTTGGATAATGTTAACATCATTTTGTGACTCGGTAAGTCAGAACATGTGCCATATGAACTACTTTTTGTAAAAATCAATCATTTTCTCTTCTACTTACACATACCTAACTAAACACAAGTTGTATTTACAATCATATTATTACTTTTTTTTAGACCAGACACGACACGTTGGTATCACTATGTTTATACTCTCATGTTGGTATACACACTACTGTGTTATTGTACTAGATCAAGACATACTGTCTCAAAGCGTGATATTATTTTTTGCATATCTTGGGAAATGGTTTAATGGGATCATTGCAAAGATTAAATGCAATTTAACTTGCAGAAAATTTCTATAATCTATATGCAGCGTGTATATTATTATAATACAGTGAAGCCTACCACTTACCAGTCGCTACACGAATGACTTTAGATATCAGGGATTTTGGGCATCAACTGTCTACATATGGACCACTTATGTAATATATATTTACAACCTATGTACCTATAAAGTAAAGAATATAGAATCCAAAAATTTAACTTATGAGACTCAGAGTAGGTTTCTCGGGCTTGGGTCCTCTAACCAAAAGGTTGTTCACCCAAAGATGATTTCAAGCAACAAGTTTAATTTTACAGTATGTACGCATAGCATGAGCCGGCCCACACTACTCCCATAATAATACAGCTAGCTATAAAGCTATAATGTACGACAGATTGAGGTAGGGATAACGAACTGCATGACAAATTACAATTTTGAGACAAATGAAAACACGTAACCGAAATTATTTCAGAAAAACTTTTTATTTAGTTTATGAAGCGCTTAATTACCCCCGCACCGCCATAATCATAATCACACTATTTAATGTTTACTGCTTTTAAAATTCATGCAACAACTGCTTTAAAATCACTTTGTTGTTGTTAGGACTCTCGTGTGTTTGTATGTAATACTGCTTGGCAGGCAAACTAATTGTACATGAATTGAGTGCTAATTCTTCTACAGCCATTATTGTGAATTATAATTTTTCACATCATTACCAACAACGTCTGCTGACCCATTGGACAAAAAAAAATCATTCGAATGTCGAAATGCCGAAAAAGACATTCGACACAAGCTGGTTTACTAAATAAGTATTTCTTTTGAAATTTTTGCAAGTGGAAAATAAGTCAATTTTGCTTTTGATATGCGAGGTATTAGCTAACTTCCTTCAAATCTGACACAAAGTAAACAAGCTTTAATATAATCAAAAGCAGAACAAGAAAAAAATGAGATCAGCTACCGACGCGATAATACTGTGTTAAATATTGTGGTTCATTTATTTGACAGCTATTTTTCTCAAGCACCAGACTCAATTACTTGTAATAAATAGGGAGCTAGGGTTTAAGAAAGAAAATTACTTCATGCTTTTGCATATTTTTTTCAACGAATATTTCCATGCACATCGTCAGACAAACTAAACCTAAGAAGGTTTCATAAAATTATCTGATCAAATAAGACGCAGGTTCAACATTCCATTTCGATGTCAGTCCTTAACTTGACTCCTTAATAACCTAGTACTTTTCAGAATGTATATATTTTCTTCCAGTTTTAGGTTTCACTGTTATCCAAGACAAAATATTCACGACATTTAAATTTTTTATCTGAAGTCTTCAAAAACTGCAGTTCGTGCTGTAATACTTTATAGCTTAGTCTGCCTGTTCTGTTTCATACGAATAGCTTTGCGATACTTTATTATCAGCTCGACCATGTAAATGAATATTGAATACCTAGCGATAATTTCTCGTCTTATGTTTTTCAAGCTGTCACTGATGCTTACAATTTATTCCCATCCAAGACAAAACCGGCATTAAAGTAAACAACAATGTAAAGTATAGAGTAGAGAGTGTGGATAATCAGCGTTTAAGTTGAAATGTATTTCTATAATGTCTGTCAATCTGTCGTTGTTTAGTTAGTCTCGGGTTTTTTGTTTATGCGGCTAAGATCATGTTCTTAACATTTCAATTATTATTAAATAGTAAGCATATTAAACTGTGATTGATTGGTGTTGTGATTTGTGAATATTCACTTATTATTAGGAAAAAATGCACACTCCACACACTACTGACTAGTAGTGATGAAAGATTGGCTGGTACGCATACATTCTTCAAGTAGATTTTTAACTACTGTTACCAGCTTGCATTTATTCTCGGACCACCAAACAAGCGAGAATTGAAGGAAAAAGATACGATGCCTTCCTTATTCTGCTGCTGTTGATTTTCTTTGACGAGAAATTAAATAGTGATTTAAAATATTGTTTTAAAATGAATAATCTTATCGTTCACACAGACGCACATAATTATTTGACAATCTTATGAACTGCTGAAGGTTTTACGGAACCTCGAATTAATATTATGATGTTGTTTCGTCCTTGAGTGCTATTGATAGCGAGGCAAGATGATAAATGTAACAAGTGGAAAATTTGTTTATAGTTCATGTATAATGCACATGTCAGTTATAAAATCACTCAGTAAAATAATAATAAACTGGACTTGGAATAAATAATGTATGCAATATGCATGCTTTAATGTGAAAAATAAATCTTGTAGTTTTTATCAGTCTTTACTTTCCTATCTTACCCCAACAAAGAAGTGCATATCTAGCTAAGCCCCAATTACATTGCACATTGTATCTTGCTGTAACTAAGATAAGTTTATTAAATGAGATAAGGACAATAAAGCTGCAATTACAATAATTTTATAATGTAAACAAATATTATTAAGATGTGTCATATATATAATATATCGGTGTATCAGTCTACTAAAACATATTCTTTTAGTTTTCACTTGTTAATTAAAAGTTTAGTTACTTTGTAATTTTCTACTGTTGGAATCATTTGTTATGAACGAAACAGCAATTTTTGATCACAGTAGATCTTGCTTTCCATATAATGGAAAGCTTATGAAATTAAAATGTAGTAGTTATCAATACAGACAAATTATGACATCAATCAAAGCTAAATGAGTTATCAGTCTAGTGAGGTTTGTGCAGAGAATAATATCCTCCTCAAAACTATGATTACCTACCTACTATGTAGCTTTAGTTATCCTTATAAGCTTTCCTCTAACTCTAATATGCCATGAAGCCAAATGTTGGAGCCAAAGAAGCAACATTTATTTGACGCAATTGAATTCATTTATAAGCATGCGGATAAATACTTTTTAGCATTGAGCATTTCGTTCTGCTGCATATCTTAGGAAATCGTTCTGCGTAAAAAACAAATTCTGAACAGGAAGGAAATTGTTGGCAACGCAAGCAATGAATGTTATTGTAAATATTTATAGTTCGAAAGGATAACCCCGATCCGAATTGCACATCATCCACAAAGACAAAAGTATGAAGCTGTGGAAATCCCGCTTATGCAACCCAACATCTGCGTTACTTGGCATGAACTATGCACATAAAGTCAATGTGCAACAATAAAATTGCTTCTGGGTTCTGGTTTCAACTTTGCAAGTAACTTTCCTCACTAGTATAGTACCTGTCTATGTAGATTGCAGATTGCATTCCATACTGAAATACCTACATAGCACATAATATAACAGTATATTCAAGTTATGAGATTCCATTTATATATGTATACCTATATATAGGTCGTACTTACTCCCCTTATAATATATTTCATCCAAATAGTTACCGCCCACACCCAATATTTTTTCCTGAGATTATTTTATATGGGCATTTGAACGCCACTCTCCGATGTTACATAATACAAAAGACTATGACTGGTCATTGGGGAATGTACAGTCATTCACGACAATAAAATGTATCATACAATAACCTTTCAAGTTGTAATGGAAGTTTGTGTAAAGAGTTTCCTTGATTGAATGGAATATTTTTTGGACGACAATGTTCACTTTCAAATGCTATTTTACAATTAGTAAGCCTCCAATTGCCAGGTCATTATTGGCAACTACTTTTCCTGATTTTGACAAAATATTTTTCTACTGTCAGCAGTCGGCATTAATAGCTTTCCAAGTTTTTTTAAAACAAATTCTGAATGTTCATTACATTGAATTAGTTATATATAATATTATTGAGTAGATGTTAAAAAATATAAAATACACAGAGACAATCATTCCTAACTTACATTTCTTCTTTTAGTCTTCTTTTGACAATGGCTATGTATCTGTAAAGCAGATTAATGGTTTCTCTGCAAATTATACAGTACAGAATACAGTATAGGACAGCAGGGGATATGAGGTTTGTTAAACTGGGGATTCTATCTATCGTAGACGAGAGAGTGGAAGATTCTATTAAAAGGTTTACAAATAGTAGGTCTCTCAGCAGAGCTACAGTTCCTTCTCTATGAATGAGCCGCTTTATCGCTACTGGATGCTACTGCACTGGTATACATTCCATTGTGTAGGGTGTAGGCAAAGATTTTTCGAAGATGAGACTGGGGAATATATCCATTGTTTTCCTGTCACTTCTGCCAGTGTCTTTCGGGTGGATTTGTAACGGATCCCAGAGAGTAGGGAGTCTGATTCTTTCCTTCGTATTTAGTATCCGCTGACAGAACGTACAATTTGTTCCACCTTAACCACAAATAGTTAAAATTATTATTATTAATTGACACTCAGGTTAAGGTAGCTCGTAACCAGTGCATTTATTCGAATTAAAACGTACGTACGATTACAAGGCACATGAAAACAATAAGCAAGTGTGTGACACATTCTCGACAGGACATGCTGCTCTATTTATTTAGTATTCTTAAGAATGTTTGCTGTTGTGTCAGTAATTTGAGGCTGTAATGACGCTGATCGCACGTCACTAAATCCATTTAGTTTTATTCATGTACGCCTATTATTGTAGCACGGGAACATCACACTACATTACAGTCTACTTGTGTCTCTGTACAAATAAGTTCACACAAACATCCACAAAGACAATAAACCAGCGACCACACGACGTAACCACTTAAACCCTCAAACAAATGCTAAATGCAATGAAAGAGAACTGTGTATACCTAAATGCGTTTATTACTCACGATTCTGTGATTCATGAAATCTATCTAAATGCATTAAACTCATCTAATTTCCGCTTCCAGTATCCGTTCTTAGTCCTTAGACTGAAATCGTAGCTCCATTGCAATAGTCTATGTATATTATGCAATACAAGGAAACTCATAACTTTTTGTTATTGTTACACTACTAAATATAGGAATTGATAAACGCACCTGACGAAACAAGATACTACTCATAATACAAATTTTTGTCCTGACATGACCTCCCTGTCAGTACTTTAGCTATTGTAGCGTCTATCATTTGAGTATCATACTAATAATTTAATTTTCCTTGATATTAATATATTGTTAGCCGTTTAGAATCGGAACTCATCCACATATATATCTGTGATAATAACGTAATTCTGAGACGCTCTTAAACCATAAATAATTTTTGCTATCACTGACTTTCGAAACCTACAGACACTCTAGCCATTTAAGAACAATAAACGAAGAGTAATAATTGAAAAGCTTAAGAAAGAGCAATACATTCACGAATGTCCAAAAAAACAATCAAAGTGCATACCTATACACACTTATGAAAGTCGAGTTGTTGTTGTAATTGAGTTTCTTTACGTATATGCAACTGTTAGTCAACATTATCGTGAACAAAACGAGTAAATTAAGCGGCTTTTACGTCGAAATGATCTTTCCTAACGACGTCGCCTATTTCTTGTTTAGAATTGTAAGTAGAAGCATGAGGCATCAATGTAATACCTACCTATATATTTATAATATTACCTGCCACTTACAAACCAGGCAATAATTATCATTTTGTCATTCTTGGCAAAGTAATACAATCCCAAACAATTTAAAATTCCATCGCACCAGCCATGAATAAAGCAACATTATACATGACGCGGAATTAAGTTAGACATAATTATAAGCAATCTATGTATAGCTCTTTTTTAAGTTTCGGATGACTACTTCGGTGTGCCATTATTACACCGCGCTGTCTTACTGTTTACTTCCATCCATTAGTTCTATTCTATTCCTTCACTTAGCATTAGTATTTATTCAATGCCACATGGTATAATTCTATAAAAATAGCGATGACTAATGAGCCGTGTACGCATTGCAGCTTTATGTAAAGTGTTTTATTGGTAAAACAACTTTTCTAATCGGAATTTTTACTTGCGTTATTTCCTTAGAATTAATTCCTGTAATAGAACAAAACTCTTGTGGCCTGTCGTCTGCCCTACAAGATTCAAATCTGGTGACTGTATAGACGATAGAATTATACGATATGTGGCTGGTGGAAATAGGTCTAGTAAAAATGGTGATTGTTTAGTCATCGGGGATTATGGATGCAGACAGAAAGTATGTGTAAGCGTATTGTTAAGTAGCTTAGATTAGTAACCAGAATATGATCGTAGCTTATGCCAAGCATGCCTACTGTTTATTAACGCCAGTGTAAGAAAATTCTATGTATATGCAAGCTTTCCGTTGGCTTCATTAGTGTAAAAATTCAGTGTTATTGTTTAGATTGATGTCGTAACACAATAAAAATGTAGTTACCCTGTAACGACTGAAAACACAGCACAAATGCCTTTTAAATGTTAACTTATTGTTAGTAAATTGTAATTAACATTCGAACTTCTTCATTGAACTTGTCTGTGACTGTGATTAATGATTTACTAATGCCTGTGATCAGCTCCATGTAACATACTACAAGGAAATTAGCCACATTGTGTCTATCCAGATTTAAAATTTAAACCTTTAAAGTGATATAGTGTCACTTTATTGTGGTGCTTAATAAATATGTTATTATGACGCTACATAAAGCACAGAAAGACATTAGACTTTTAAACGTTGAGACATTCAAGTATCCCTAATCTTGTTTTGCTTAGCTCTATTGCTGCTTAAATTAAAAGGATAATAACCATATAATATTAGTCATGTAATTTATTAATGCTTTACTGCATAATTTTTATTGCTGTTACAGAGGGTCAAAGTTTTGTACTCCAAATAATACGTAGCATTTTTTGTTTATTCATAATGCTCAAGCAGCAATTGTGCAAGTATGTTTTATATCATTTCACCTCTTACTTTTTTTAATGCACCATTTATTACATATTTTGTCTAAAGTCTAGACGTTTAACTGATGCAAACATGAATGAAATCTTCGGCCACATAAAAATTTGTTTTTGGTCAACATGAACATTGAAATGGAGTTAGAATTATCCATAGTTTATTATTGTGCCAACTTGTGGACAAATAGTAATCATGCAAAAAGTAGTGAGAAGGAAATTGACATCGTCGTTTAAAAGAAGATGATACTGTAAATAATTTAACGCATGTAAAGGAGCAAGTTTTTCTGAAAAATGCATTAAAAAGTAGTAGGTCAGTAAGCACAGCTGTGCTTTATGGTACGACAGGATTTAAAAGTACATAAACATTCTGTCAAGTTTTCCACATTCATTTTTAGTGCATAAGCCTGTATCCCATGAACTAAAATCCCACTTATTTACTCGCTATATAGGTTTGAACATTATATTCTCCTGTGTAGCACATATCTCTGTGGGTTGATGATAGGGAGGAACATAAAGCTATGTACCTACGCTCCTTCACAAGTTTCTTTTGTGTCTAATAATAATATGAGAGAGTCAAGAGCTGAAAATGGCATCTGTGTAGATTATTATACAAAACAAAATTATTATCCTTGTTAATCTGTGAAAACTTTTACTTGAGATTAGATAGAATTTGGACATGACCAGTTGGGGTTTCCTTTGAATACAATGAGTGCATTATATAAAGCTTCTTTTTAAATCTAGCTAGACAATGCTGAGCAGAGCACTAAAGTGATAGTTAGAATGAGTAGGAGGGGAATGCCAGTAAAATATAATAGATGCATTAAGTTTATTAGTAGCGTGCTAGTGAAAGAGTTCGTGAGAGAGGGCAAAAATTAGAGACGAAAACTCTTTGAAGATAATGGAATGTAATTAATACTAGCGATGCTGTTGGTTTGGTAACTAATAGGAGCTATAATATAGCTGGAAATATGATTATATAAGAACGGTACGAATATCAGAAATAGTTCATCATCACCAATAGGAAACTAAAGCTGAGAAGAGTGACATAATGCTAAGAAAGCTGATAAATGGAATTTGGAATGCTATTAATTTTATCTGTGAATAGAAATGGCTAATTGTGCCCTGCTCTTATTTATTCTATATCTAATCTTAATTTTACAGTGCCAGGAAGTTGAACGAAAGGCAGTGAGTATCGAAACAAGTGCGCTACAACTGGAGGAATGAGATATAATGCCATGAACACAACACTCGTCCTTCAATAAGTGCCTTAAACTCAAAGCAACGATCAATATATACACATATACATATATAAACCGACACATTTCCAAAATGTGGACTTTGCACGCGATCTTCACTCTTGTCTTTTCCATGTGCATCCTACAGATCGTAGGCTCAACACCCAAACTATGCACAATCACAGAGAAGTAAGTCACCCTCACAAATAATAGTCTACAATAATATCCTTTTGCCTCCATATATACAAAACATTGTATAATAATGACATTATCTTTAGATACAACACAACTGTGACGATATCGGAACAGAAACCTACCCGAGTGACGACATATGAATGGTGTTTAAGTTTTCCTTTCAAATGCAGCAAATATAAGACGGAAATGAGAAATGTCACTCGAAGCGAGGTAATCAAATTTTTGATATCTAAATTTAGCAGTAAGCTTAGTGATTTTTAAAATATTTTACCAAAGACTACTAACGTTGAGTTGGTTATCGGATGCTTGTTGTAATTGTAAGTTTTGTAAGTCATTTATCTGGTAAACATTTTATATGATAAGACATTGCACACAACACAAGCATGTTTCACTAGTTTAGTTTTCTATGGATTTTTTAACGAATTGATCTATTTTGCCGCTGAAATTCATTAAGAAAATAAACATTGATAAAGATCATTAATTTTCTGGCTAATTTCATTGTGTTAACGGGAAATTCTTATGTGGATTCAGATACGTGAGAAAACACGGTCTGTATCTACGTGTTGCAAAGGTTACGAAGAGACCCCGAACGGAAAAAAATGTACTCCTATTTGCAACCCTGAGTGCATTAATGGAAATTGTGTTGCCCCAAATGAATGTAAATGCAATGAAGAATATGGCGGTCCTGATTGCAGCTTAAGTAAGTATATTCATGCAAAATTGACAAACAATTTCCTAATTATGATAAATGCTGCGAAGTCACAGCTGTGGAATAAAATAGAACACGAGAGTTTAATGCATTGCTTTGTTCCACAGAATGCCCGTCTAACAAATGGGGAAGCAACTGTGAAAATCAATGCCAGTGTCTGCACGGGTCTCAGTGCGACGTTAAAACAGGACAATGCACTTGTGAACCTGGCTGGATGGGTAAAAATGTTTTGTCAATAAAATCTCATTCTACTGACCTTTATTTGTCCTTGCCCAAACTTGTCCGTAGAAGTAAGATTGATTGATTAATCTATTGTGGGCTAATTTTTCAGGAGAACATTGTGACAGGGAATGCTCCAACGACCTTTACGGATTGGACTGTAAAGAACAATGTCGATGCAGGCACGGGGGAAGCTGCGATCATATAACCGGAGAATGTTCTTGCGCTCCGGGATGGCGTGGTCCTCTGTAATTTATTTTAATTCTTCTCCAAAAAGTTATTTCTTCAATTTAAACTTAATCCCATTTCATATACTAACCTTATAAAATTTATTTTTCAGATGTGAAGACTCATGCCCTGTCGGAACTCACGGCAAAGAATGCTCGGATGTTTGTAAGTGTCAGAATAATGGAACATGTAATGCATCCAGTGGAAAATGTTATTGTACTCCTGGTTGGAGGGTAAGAATTGCTTATAAATATTTTTGCATTAACTACTCCGTTTTCTCAATTATAAGTTGTTAGTTAATGTTTTGCATTAAAATTCTTTAGGGTGAAGTTTGTGCAAGTCCATGCCAAAATGGAAAGTGGGGTGTTTCATGCCAGAAAAATTGCGAATGTTTCAACGGAGGAGTTTGCCATCACATCACTGGCAACTGCAGCTGTCCACCAGGATATGTTGGAGATAAGGTCAGATCAGTTTCTGTAAACGTTTGACAGTTTGTTATTGAATATGAATGCCCTAGAGTGAAAGTTAGACTAATGAATTCACTTTTAAGTCGTTAAAAAAGCTTTACAATTTGCATAAATTAACAACTTTAGTTTTTTTGCTTAGTCCTACCTAACAAAGTTGAGCTGAAATTATGCTGATACATACTAGAGAAATAGTAATAGCAAACCCTTGTAAGAGTTACTGTGTTAAAATGTGATTGTGTTGTTACTTTACAGTGTGGCCATGAATGCCCTACTGGATTTTTTGGTAAATATAAACTTGAACTGTATACATTATCACTAAACTTTCTTTACCCAATGAAAATATAGACAGAATTTATTTAAATACATGAATAGAAAATATAGATTAAAAGGGAAAGTAAAACATAAATATTCTTTAGGTATCAATTGCTCATCTGTGTGTACTTGTCAAAATAATGCTCGCTGCGACCCTGTTGATGGTCACTGTACGTGTCAATTGGGATATATCGGAGCTAACTGTGATCAAGGATCTTGTCCTGCGGGATCCTTCGGTAAGAATGTTATAGCAATCTGAGATCTTATTCTTAGTGAATTCAAAGATGCTATACTTTGAAAATTGAAGTTGACTAATTGATTTTTTGGCTTTAGGCCCGGAGTGTCAATGCAAATGCGCATGCAACGAAACAAATACTAAGTCGTAAGTTGCTAAATTGTTATCTTGTATATTTTATTTTTACTAATTTTATGAAACTTTATTGACATATTCGAATTATTTAAGGTGTCATGCCATAGACGGAAGATGCATATGTAAACCTGGATGGGAGGGAAAGGAATGTACACGTCCTTGTTCACTTAATAAATGGGGTAAAGATTGCAGTCAAGAGTGCGATTGTGACAACGGAGCATTCTGTGCCCCCGTTTCTGGAAAATGCATTTGTCCATCAGGTAAATATTCAAATTTCCAATTCAAAAAAATTATTCTCTAACTTATCTTTAAAACGGTCATCTGATTTAACATTACAGGATATGTCGGTGAAAAATGTGAAACACGCTGTCTTGAGGGTAAATTCGGATTCGGATGTGATCATGATTGCAAATGTATACATGCATCGAATTGTACTCATACAGATGGGAAATGCATATGTGAACCAGGTTAGATTGAGAGTATATCATGAATTTACAATACGGACTAAAACCAAGTATCCTTCGAATTTTTTTATGAAATTAACATGACTGACTTTGAAATGTAGGTTGGACTGGTTTGTACTGTGATAAAGAATGTCCTTCTGGAAGTTTCGGTTAGTGTACAAAAAATTTACCAAATATTTGTGATAGATGTAAAATCATTGTACATTACTAATTCATTCTTCATTGTAGGTCCTGATTGCAAACAATCCTGTGATTGCAAAAATGACGGTGTTTGCGATTCAGTATCAGGTATATAACTAATTAACATTTCACAAAAAATACATTTCATCAAGTCTTTTTATTTACTTCATCTCTATTCCTTGTGGGAAAAATGGTTCAATATGAACGAGTTGAAATTGAAAAGAATTTTACCCGTTTATTTAATTAACACAGGTGCATGCCACTGTTTACCCGGTTTTCATGGCCTGAAATGTGAGCAAACCTGTCCGGCAATGTCGTATGGTCTCGGATGTAAGCAAAATTGCTCTTGTCTTCGGGAAAATACACAAAAATGTGATTCGACGAATGGGACCTGCATATGTAAACCATCTTGGGCAGGTAAGATTGATATATTATTTTTGTATCCTTTATTTTTCTGGTAATTGAAAGTAGCTACTGTTTTTGATATTTAAAATCAATATTGATTAACGTTAATTTCCTCCAAATATGCAAATAGGAGAGGATTGCGATACAACTTGTCCACCTGGAAAATGGGGAGATGACTGCGACGAGGAGTGCAATTGTGGGGGTGGATCATGTGACCAGCGCCTTGGAAGATGCCGCTGTCCTCCAGGTAAGAGTCAATTTCGTCCTTTTAGTTAAAGGTTACTTTTATTCCAGGAGAAATAGTGCACTATATTTGTTGTTTATGTAGTTAGGATAACTAATTGTGAATATTTTCAACAGGTCGAACTGGAGACACTTGCAGTGAAACTTGTTCCCCAGGATATTTCGGTTTAGACTGTGCTCAAAAATGCCCAGATTGTAAAAGAAGTAAGTTTTAATTAGATTACATAGCATTAGAAATTATAAATGTCAAATATCTACATCACGATTCTTGGTTTGCGGACAGGTACATCGTGTGACCCTGTAAATGGACAATGCAAATGTGACCCGAGTTACACGGGATGGCTTTGCAGCTCACCTTGTCCTAAAGATCATTTTGGTCCTGATTGCAAGCAAAAATGCGCCTGCAAAAATAATGGAGATTGTGATCCTAAAACAGGTACTTAGTAGCAAGTAAACGGATTGAAAACTTTCATTCTCTACACCTTTAATTATCTTTGAAATGATCATTAAACCATTCGTTGTGCATCAGGTACGTGCCGATGTTATCCAGGATGGGTCGGAGCAGACTGCACAAAACCCTGCCCGTCTAGATATTTTGGTAAGATTGTTTCTAGAGTAAAAGAATACAGCAAAATAATAAGGCAAATAAATATTGCTATTGAGAAAGTAGTAAAAATTTGCCAAAAATTATTTTTCTCTAAATATCTTGTCTAAAGCATTTATTTGGCACGCAGGATACAACTGCAGCCAGACTTGTCAATGCGCAAATGGAGAAGCATGTCGTGCTCACGACGGCGAATGCCGTTGTCCACCAGGTGGGTGTTACTTTTTAAAACATCACATCAATTATTTTCAGACCTTCAGATAGTACATAAGTATAAACTTACAAAATGAAGAAATACAACTATAATTATTTATTTTTGTTTAAAGGTTGGATGGGACCACGATGTGCTGAAAGTAAGTTGAAATATTGCCAAGAATTTTTTGAAATTTACATCGTATTGACAATGTAATTGTAAACTATGTCGTCATTTTTATTTTAGGTTGTCCAGAAGGTTACTACGGACTTCATTGTGTCCATCTTTGTCAATGCAAATCCGACAGTTATGTTTGTGACCCTGTCATCGGATGCAAACTGTTAGGATCTGAAAATGGTAATTATATCCGTTGCGTGTTTATTATAATTGGTTTTTGTAAAATATGTAACAAGGATATATAATAAATATATTTTAATCTAGATTTTAGCAATATGATTCCAACAACTGACGATAGAACTGGCGATACGTTCCAATGCTTCAGACCGGCAAGTCCTTTAGGAGAAGTTGGGAGTGTTGGAAGTGGTAAGCAACTTAAAAGATTTCAATTGATGACTTTCATTTGTATTTATATATGAATTTCAAAAATATGTTATAATGCAGAGGAGCCAGGGGGAGATACTCATCACGGGAAAATTATCGGAGTAGTTACAGCATTAGTTTTTGTTGTCCTCATCGTGGCTTTGATAATACTGTACTACCGTAGGAGAATCAATAAATTGAAATCCGAGGCAAATGTTCATTATATGGCAGAGCCTGGAGTCCCTCAAGGTAATTACCGTAGATGATTTAATATTTGATTGCTATTGTTTTAAATGTTGCAATATTGAATTAATTTTTGGGTCGATATGATTAATTTTTCCAGGAGACCGCCACCACTTTGATAATCCGGTGTACTCTTACCAAGTAGTGTCACGTGCCGGAGAGGCAAACGGAGGACCCTTGAATAATAGTATGATCAAAAATTTGGACTCATTAAGCAAAAAGAATATTAATATGGCCAAACAAAACTGGGGGAAATATTTTGACGATGACGATGATATTAGCAGCAAAGGTATGAATACAGTCTGGCAATCTTGTATTAATTTTTGTTTTTATTTTGTTTTTACTTTTTGTTTTTAACCGTTTTTATGGTAAAAAATCTACTTAACTGCTATATATCACAAATCGTTAAATCCTCAAATCAATAGAATGCTTTTATAATAGCTTACATCAACTGGCTTTACGGAAAAGGTATCAATTCACTTTGATGTACTGTTTAGTTGACCCGTTTGGTTACCTTTTTCATATGATTGAAATTGGGCTTTGAAAAACTGTTTCAGTAAAATATTTAATGAGTGAAATTAATTTTTCCAGGTGCAAGCAGTTCCTACGACTATCCACTCGCTCAAAAGAACCGAGAAGCAGATGCTTTGAATCCCAATTTGGCAAACAATATATACCACAGCATCGATGATATTTCCAATACCAAAAAGGAAGAGCATGTCTACGATGAAATCAATCAGAGAAAAAGCAACGTCGGGGGTAAGGGTTTCTTTAAATTATGCTTTGCGTTTAAATAAATACGTTTTATTTTATTTTTGCTTTAATTATTGTAATATTTTATTATTGCAGTTGCTCCGGAGGAAGAATACGATCATCTTGATTACAGCCGAGCTTCCTCAGGATTTAATCCGCGCTATACTAGAATGCAGACCATTCCCCGTGATAAGGATGGTTCTTCCTCACGAAGTCTTCCTCGCATGTCTCCAGAAAGCGACGAGGACCATTCCAGTTCAGCCGGAGCTTCTTCCGTTGAGCGCCCTCCAGTAACAAAAGAGTTTAATCATGAATAAAATGAATCCTAAGTTAATGACGGTCTGTTGTAGGCGTACATTTTCCGTTATTATTATTTACTCGTAGTCTCCCGAACAATGTCTTTTTAATGGCTGTGTTAACTCAGCTGTACTGACAATAAGTATTAATTTTAGTAACTACCTACTTCATATGTTTTTGAACAAGTCTCCATTTTTGTTATTTTATGTCGACAATCAACAGAACAGAAACGCAGCTGTTTAAAAGTTACTTTGATTAAAGTGTAAAGCAACAATCGAGCTCACTAATGTTATGTATTGTATACTATGTTTCCCTTAAATGTTACTACAGCGTCCTTTCTTATGTATTAATCCCTACTTTTTGTTTACTACACCCCATGTACGTGTGTGTGCACTAATATATACTCATCTGCCTTTGTTGCAGTTGACGCTAATGTGATTAAGAAACTTTACATAAAAACAACGCATTAAATACATAAAAACATAGCTATATAGGTACTAATGAAATTGTGAGTGCGATATAATGGAACAAATTAGATTAACTATATGCTACGTATATTATTACCCCTATATGAAGTGGATTTCCACTTTTGCAAGATATTGTGAAATATTGCTATGATTATCAATAGAGTACGAGCGAGGTGTAATAATATTATATGAAGCTAAAAGTAAGCACATTGTGGAGTATTTATAATTGTAAGATATGCAGTAGTTTTGTACACTTATATGAAAGTAAATATTTAAATTAAAAAATATGTCGTTGCTTTCATTAAGAGTACAAAATAAAAATAGTTGTATAAAAATGTTTTAAATAGTCTCTAAACATGCCTTTTAATTTGAAATTTTAACGTTTTAACTAAATTATATTACAGCTAATTTGCTCATTGCTAACATGTATTCCTGTATCAAAGATTTTTTTTATTTATATCATGTGAAATGTTCTTAGTATCTAACAGGAGTGTATGTAAATTTTATTTCTTAGTTTCGTCGTGTACATCTACCCACTAATAATTATTTAGTAGATATTGAGTGAAAAGTATATGTCTAAGTCTACCATTTACAAAAACATTTATGAAGACAGGTCTTATTGTTAGCTGCTTAGCTTGGTCGTCAATATTTTATCTCTAGATTCCAAACAAATGAATGATGGCAATGTAAATATATTTTAGTTGTATCATTAAAGGCGCGATTTAATACATATGAGACTTATTAGTTAGCTAACATTGCAATTTAAAACTTTTCTGCACTCCATTATTGTAATAAATGAATCAAGATAACTATACTCAATAATATTATTGTTAGGTTCTAAGATACCTAATTATAATTGTCTTTTCTAGCACAACAGAGTTTCTTACCTGTAGTGCAATTACTTCTGTTCTACGCAGCATATTGGTCAGTTTTTCTTTTTATTTTTAAGAAAACTCCATGAAATCCTTTCACTTACTGTGAAACTTAAAACTATCAAGTGTATTATGGAGAACTTGTATTGGAAGGCATGAAAATAAATGTGATTTTAAAGGTTTTTATGCTCATCATAAGTATAAATCTAACTAAAAGTCAATTTTTCTGAAGAATTCTTTCGTTCAAAGTAGTATCAAGATGTACAAATCTGAAAAGCATTGCGTTGTGTTAGACTGCAAAGATGGAACATAAACTGTAACGAAGAGACCATACAATAAATATAATTCCCAGTGTAATTAACATGAGTTTCTGTTTACACACACTATTGTAAAACAACCAATAATTTTCATTTCTAACTTTTTAACAAAAAATGATATTACTTAATGCAGAAATGTATGTATCTATGTTTTATGTCCTACTGTATAAATGCGTCATTATTAAACGAAATTCTACAAGAAAACTCTTTAATAATATTGTGTCAGATTGATTCATAGCACACAGAAATATCTTCCGTTGCGGATTTAAAATTTTAGGGAGTCCAAAATCATTCTTATATTTCCACCATAATACGATGCACAATGATTACATTGAAGAACGGGTTTTAAAATAATTTTTGGCAATATTTTCATGCAGTTTTAAAAACAAACCTAATAACCTTTTTTGTTCCTATTTAACTGTTTCCTTGAGTAATTAACATTTTTACTAACAAATACTGCTCAATAACTTTTAAAAGATCCAACAAATAATTTTTTCTATAATGTGCCATCAATCGTGTCATTCACTTTGGCTGCTTAGTTGTTTTTGAAGTGTACATAGTCATCATCATGGTCTTTGACAGTAACTCATCGCATAGTGCACGGTAACTTCGTGCAACAAACAACATGATTCACAGAAACCGTGAAATAGAGGCCATGAGACTAGTACGCAATGCTTTTGACAA
This sequence comes from Tomocerus minor, assembly GCA_009936455.2. Taxonomy (NCBI): domain Eukaryota; kingdom Metazoa; phylum Arthropoda; class Collembola; order Entomobryomorpha; family Tomoceridae; genus Tomocerus; species Tomocerus minor. The sequence continues at coordinate 73,364 of JAAAYG020012197.1, forward strand.
AACAAAACTACATCGTGCATGTTGGTAGATCAACCTCGCACTCTCGCCTGCACTCCGCTTGCGCTTGTGTACATTAGACGAGTTTCTTAAGGTGCTCCATTTCTTGTTAATATATTAGTAACCCAGTTCCATCTCATAGGGATTACAGTGAATTAACCAAAAAGGAGGAGCTTAAGAAGCTCATCGAATGTGTAGAATAAATACATGGAGGTATGTATTCTGAGAAAAAGATACATTTATATGTAGAGTACTATCAGTCTCTATGCATCTGCATGCGTAGTATAGCAGTTGATATTTGATTCGTCAGTTTCATTTTCAGCGCAATGTTTCAATCAAAATTCTTCAGAAATGGCTGAGGGTAAAGGTTATTCTGGCCCTCCTATAAAACTGTCGATGCCACCCCCTGTCAGCGCAGCACCATGTCTAGGGCAACCGACAGTAAGAGAAAATGACATTTACTATTTATTGCATTAAAAATTTCGTGAAAAATAATTGTAAAATACGTCTTAAATATGACTTTGAATAAATATATTTACAGGAATATTAATACAAACTTTAATGTTCAATGTCTAGATCATGACGCGCCGAAATCTTCAGGATTTGGTGAAAGAAGTGGATCCGACTGAACAACTGGACGAAGATGTGGAAGATATGTTGATAAGTTATGCGGAATCATTTATGGAAGATCTCATTGAAGGTGCTTGTACTCTTTCCAAACATCGGAAATCAAATAACGTCGAGTGCAAAGATGTCCAGGCTTATTTAGGTGATTTATCGTTTAATCTGCTTATCCTCATTGAATTGTATATGCAGGAAAGATTGTAAATGAGCGATAGCATTCAGAAAGAAGTGGCAGCAATCTTTATCGATGCTATGACAGCGAGTAGTAGTTATACTAATAATAAATTCATATAAGATACGGCCTTGGCTGCAAAGCTATTAATTGTTGCTATTGTCGAGGTGACGTACCTTGTCTTTGAACTTTGTAATCACCTCTACAATTTTGAATATATGAATTTCAGAGAGGAAAAGCAACTGCTGGTTGGCAGGGTTTGGAAACGAAGAGCTACGCCCCTACAAAAGAGCTCCTACTGCAGAGGCCCACAAACAAAGAATGGCTCTCATCAAGAAATCTCTGAAGAAATACTAATCAGAAGAAAACTCTCTTATAATAAATATTAGCTATCTATAAATATTTTTCAGTTTTCTAAGTCTTAGTGTCGTGATTGCTCTATTTTATTCTATTGTATGCCATGTAATACGATATCCAAAATTCCAGACTGCATTTTCTTGGAAAATGTAATAAATTCACAGTTTCTGTTTTGATAATGTATTGTATACTACAACAAACATAGTAACTTAGTTATGCACATTGATTTATTTCTCTTGTTTAACAGTTTACTGGTTTATCTGAGCGGATATATTAAACGTGGATAAATATTTTTTAAATGATCCTGGTTGAACTGAAAATAATATAAAACATTTAAAAATGCCGTTTTACGTTTTAATTTTCGTTATTCTTTCATGTGATTTTAATGTACCCGTTGGTAGTGTTAGTTCTTACAAACAAACTTTGCACGAAGCAGGTGATCTCATGGTGGAACATCTTATAGACAAGTATAAGAATACAGATCACGTTAAGTTTTTTCATCCTCATGTTTCGGAATCTATTAAGGATGGAAATAGAGAAGGTAAACAAATTCTTGTTCCATGTCCCTTGTAACTTCATCATATTAAAGTTCATACTTGTTGGTCGGCCACAAAATTATTTTGAATTGTAGGCAACTTAATATGTTTACACAGAGTAAAATTGACTCAATTCATTTATATACGAACTATGCATATGAACAGAACAATTTTACTTAGTGAACGGACGGCGCTTGTCAAAATGACTACACCCTTTAAAAACATACTACACGAATTTCATGAAACCCAGATCTTTAATAAAAGCTAGATTTTTGGCAGCGTCGTCGGTTTAAATATCCCCTAACAGTATTCACGCTAATTTTCCAAGTTAAACAGTTACATTTAGCTCTAATCTGGACGAAAAATATTCACGTTTTTTCAAATTGCTAAAACGATTTCTATGCTCTTGTATATGCAAAATCGAAAACAATAATCATTTTTTTCTACTTCACATCCAATTATTTATATAAATCGATAGCCATTATATTAACCTATAATATACACATAATTGCAGAATTTATTTCAAAAGTTTTCTAAATATTCCAATTACCACATTTAGAATAAGATGTTAAAATTTTATTAAATAAATAGGTAATACTGCAATAAAAATCGGTTGAATTTTCATTATAATTTAGTTGTTAAAATCTCGAGTGTTGACAAGTTTTCTATCCATGGTCATTATAAGCAATGGAAACACACTCGCCTTGGCCTCAACAATTATCTTTTGGGCCTAGCAAATTCTACTTTGGAAATTTACTCTGCCGCAGACATGGATCTGATTCATAGCATACGTAAGAACTTTCGTTAGAAATTTTTGCATAAATAAAAATCCTTCAAAATATTATTTTTTTATTGGCTAAGTTGTTTAAATTGTTAGGCAGCAATGAAAAATTAGTGGCATTCACTGCATTTACAAAATGGGACGAAGAAAACTATCGGTCAGAGATGATAATTGGCATTGCTACCTCCAAACCTGGCATAGTCGTATATAGAACAACAAAGGATGAAATGAAGCAAATAGGATATTGGCCGTTGAACTACCAAGTGAAAGCCGTCGAACCTTGTCAGGCCCTGGTTCACAGCAGATTATTACTGATACCCGCCTCGTCATCTATGCCGGTTGAATTGTACAGCTTAGATACTTCAATCCATAAGAGCAACTTTTGGTGAGTTTGCATGAAATTCGGATTTTCATGCATCTCATGCATTTTAAAATGTTATCTTTCAATAAACCATTTCTTTGTCAAATAACTTAGTCGGAATTGTATGAATTCAGGTTTTCTCAGCGTTTGGATGTGCATGGAGAGCTGAGTGCAGCCTGCTTCGATGTGGTGCCAATGCAGTCGCTAATTGCAGTGTCTCAGCACTCTTATAGACTAATAAAAGTGTATTCCTTCGACTCTTCAACTGGACTCTATGTCATTTACCAAAATATTAAAGTGGAAAGTAGTTGTGTCCACCTAATTGTTTTTAGCTTGTCATATCAGAATTTTCTAGCTTGCATTCCCGACCCCGAACATCATATTCAATTCTTTCGTCACAGTGGGGGTACATACTCCCGAGTCAACTCCTTGGGTAATCACAGCGCTGTCGTAGCCTACGCAGCTTCTATTGAAAACTACCGTGACGAAACAATCCTTTTCATTCAAGACGCCAAGGGTGATACTCACATTCTAAGTTATGATGGAATACAGAATTTGTTCCGTAGTGGATATGACTGCAAATCAGGTTAACTTATGAATTTATAAGCTCCTTTCCTAAATAGCATCTCATTCTGCTCTAAATAATAGTGATATTTAAGCTAAGCTCAGATAAAGAATATAATTCAGTAAAAGAAAGGAATTGAGTTTAATTGGTTATTAATTTTGTCGCTGTTCCTCATTTTGATCACAGCGCTGAAGTGCTTACCAATTGTTGACCTATCCAAGGGCTCAAGTTACCAAAGACACGATGGAACAGCAATTTACGTTTCCCCAAGTGAAAAGTCAAATGGAAATTCTACTATACTTGTCGTTCATACAAAAATTGAATATGGAACTCATTCGCCTGTGTATAGACAATCCAGGCTGCTATATGATCAATTTGAGAAAGTACAGGAAGGATTTGAGATGTAAATAGAGAGCATAAATTAAATACATACCTACATATAATTGGAATATATATATATGTATTATGTGTACAAATATATGTGCTTTTGTGGTGTATATAATTAGAATTTTGTTTGCCATTATTATTTTGGTGGTAATTTTAGGTGGAGGGCAGCTACAACAAACGCCGTTAATGCTCTCGAAAATGCGTTGGACTTATCTGGGGACAATACTGTTACAGGCTATTGGAAATTAACGAAGAACCTCAGTGGAGAGCACATTATATTGAAAGATCAGCATAATTACAACAACAATGAAACAATGAGCGGGGTAACAACCTCATTGAAAAAATTTATTTTCGTCGATCAAAATTGGGAAGACAAGGATTTTGAAGCCACCAAAGAATTTGACAAAATTCATTCTCAGCTAACATATTTGAAGGAGCATTTAGAGGATGTCGAGCATGTAATGAGTGATGCGTTATTAAAAAATTCTTCAGAGATTCAGATCGTTAAAAGTCCAACAATCGTAAGGAGTCATTTTACAAGCTCACAATTTCATGGAAACAACATTTGGGTGGATGGACTATGGAAAGAAGAAAACACGACCCAATTCCTTAGTAGCTTGTATTTGGCAGATTTCCCTACTAGTCAACAAATAAAAGGGACAGTTTTATTTGAAAAGCCTCTTTCGATGAATTCCATGAATGTGGAGTATTACAACGGAGTTCGTCCCGAGAATGTGGCCAGATTATCTGCAGACAATGTCTTTAAATCTCCTGTAGAATTCCAGCATAAGTTTACGGCAACTGGACACATCCACGCTCCAACAGTAGGAGGCCATGATTTAGCTAAAGAACTTATCATGATTAATGATGTCAGAGGTTGGTTTTTTAATTACCTTTACATGTTACCTATTCCCTGGCCGCATCTAGATTAGGACGAATCAGAGTTAAAAAAAAATTAAATTGCCGAGTAAAATTCTGCTAAAATTTTAAGCATCGGAAAAATTATGCATATGCATTGTATTTTTTTTTTCAATATTTTTTTTACGTTACAGATTGTGAATTCGAGGATGGATTGGTTACTCGTGAAACAAAAATTGATGATTTGTACTTTAATTTTGATAATATACTGCTAAAGTCAACAGATCAAGAAATCAAGTCTCATATTTCTTTTGAAGAAGTCAGGGCGAAGAATAATGCACATGTTGAAAAAATTCATGGCCATGCTTTCAAGCCTTTTGTTGATAACGTTGTACTTCAGGATTACGGAGGGATGATTAATGGGAGCGTTCAAATATTAGGAACATTAAATTGTAGTACAATTTCTTCCATCAACACGCTAAACAGTGTAGCCTTCCCTCATGGATACGTCAAAAATAATCAACCTGTTGTTCACATGACGGGAATGCAAAACTTCAGTCACATAAACGCTGATAAGGTAAATTATGCTGTTTCCTCAGCAGACATGGCAGACAATTAAAAATACTAAAATTAGAACAGATAGCCATAGAGAAATTATTAACACTAAAAACTTAAGACATATTTAGTTAACTTAAATATTGGCATTTTTGTTTTTCAAAAGGTATATATTGATGACGGAATATTAAATGGGATCAACATCGACAAGATGTGGGTGGGGCTTTCTACCCCAGCAAAAATCAACGCTACGTGGGTGTTTAGTGACACAGTGACAATTCTGAGAAATATGAATGTCTCCGAGAAAGTCAACGGCATTGATTTAGATGTTCTCAAATTCAACCAGTTTGTAGATGAACGAAAGGACGGTTATGTGATCAATTCAGATGTCGAATTTACTAAGCCAGTTGTCTTCAGCAATTTACATGTGAAATCAAAAATCAATGAAAAGACACACGAAGAGATGTTTGATGGCGTCCTAATTTTCGTAAGAAAATTTTACCCAAATTCCAAATCACACACATTAGTTTTTTAGCATGAAATAAACACAATTTTGCATGCTATTGTAATTACGGAATCCCAAAAAATATGATTGTGTGAAGGGGAAATAATAAACAGCTCAAATTTTATGTTAATTTTTTAGAAGTGTAGGGACTTCGTTAATGTTTCATATTAGAATAAATGGATGTCTCATGATTTTTAGGATGGAAAAGAATGTCATGTTCCACATGAGACGGAACTGGCAAACTCTGTGCACTTAAAGGATCTAGATGTTTCAACGGGAAAGATTAATATGCAGCTATTGAACTCTTTAGTGACATTAAACACAGCACAAAACATTAGCGGACACATGACGCTGACCAACGAAAGCTTTTTTCACGAATTACATACAGAGGCAATGGATTCCATCCCTTTGTCAAGTTTTTACGACCGAACAGTCCGAATTTCCAATCCGGGGATCATCGACTCCAGCTTGCATTTCGAAAATGCTTGGTGTGACCGATATTTTAATACAACTGGTGCCATTAATGGCCACCACACCTTTCGAACACTTGTAGCTTTAAAAACAAGCGCACATCCTCTAGTTTTTACAGCGAAGAAATATATTTTTGATCATCTTGTATGTGATGATTTAGGTAAGTCCCTTGTTGGTTGTAGTTTTTACTGTCTAAGTAGGTATACAATAATATTTTTGTAATAAATTACATGGGCCATCGAAAGTTTCTTAAAATCTCAAGCACTAACTTTGGTTTTCCATTTCAATGTTTTTCAGAAATAACAAATAATTTAAATATGGCGAAAGGTAAAACAATTGGAGAAGTGGATTTGATGGAGTGGTATTCGTCAAGACTTCGATTAGATAGTGACCAAAGGATTCACAGTGCAGTAATATTTCACGGGAGTGGAACCGCAATGAAAAACCTCAATGTAGACAAAATCAATGATGTATCCTTGCATGATCTTGAACATAACACTCTAAGGAAGGATAACAATGCCCATAATTTTTCCAATACTGTAAATGCAAATAAAATTCATGTAGACGGCAAAATTCTTTGGAAGAATCACGTCAGTGGACATTCCCTAGATGAGTTGAAGCACAATGCTCTGCCTCTCAATTCCCACGAACTTCATACAATAAATTCTAAATGGGAATTTAAGGTACAAAATTGCACACATTTATTTTTATAGTTCTACAGATAAATTCAATATTTCATAAAGTTTTAAACTTTTAATAATTTTTATAATGTTATATTTAGAGTATGAGTATTACCGGGGACCTTATCGTTCATGGAAAGACCTGTGGTGCCGATGTACAGTATCTCAATGACGATATAGTAAGGAAAGGAGAAAATAATGTTCTTATATCGGCGACGAAAATATTTAAAGAGTCCGTAAATGTGAACCATATAAATACCCAATCCTTAAATGGAAATGTCAATTTTTTCCGAAATCTTATTTCGTTAAATGATTCAAACCCAAAAATTGATGGACACATAACCTTTGGGAAGAACTTGATTGTCAAGAAAGATTTGCATTTGGATGAGGTTAATGATATTTCAATGAAAAAACTTTGTGATTCTTACTCGTTTGACAATGACAATACGCACGTGATTCGGAGAGATGTTGTGGCAGAAGAACTGCTCGGACATAATCTTACAGTCTTGGGTTTATATCAAAATAAAAACATTTCTGAATCCCTAGCCAAAATTGTCAAAACTACCGGCCCTCTAATCAAAATTTATGGAGATAAAGTTTTTACCGAACCAGTCCATGTACGAGGGAATCTTTCTACAGGAAGAGTTAATGATATCGATCTTGTGAATTTAGCGAAAAGTCTTACAATGACAAATAAACCCTATGCATTCAGCGTACCAGTCCATTTAAAAAATGTGGAAGCAGATCAATGTCTTGTAAATAATCAAATGGAATCAAAATATTTACCCCATGATTACAATCTCCCCTACTTAAGTCAACATGCAATTTATATCAACGGACACCATCAAGGAAATCAAGACTCATATTCTGGTTTTCACTTTGAAGATGTGGCAATAGAAAAAGATTTCCATGCAGATGAAATAAATGGAATTCCGACGGAAAACTATATTCGACTGAATGATCAAAACCAATTTATTCCGAATTTAGTGGTGGAAAACGCCCGATTTTCCGGTCCTAATGTCTTCGTTCGTAACCATGTGGGTGGACTGAATCTCCCCAAAGAATATTCCAATACTCTGATGGTATACAGTGATTTTGGGTTTTAACAATTTCTTAATATTGTAAAGTGACATTTATTTTTTGTAGATTATAATGGGCATTTGTTTTTTGTTAAGGATGACTCTCCAGCGCCTCAACATATAAAAGGACACACAATTTTCAGGAATCATCTGGAAGTAAATGGAAATTTCATTTGTGAGAATGAAGAATTTCCACAATCTGTTACAGACGTTGTGACGGTGGATCATAACCATACAATTTATGGACCTATTATCTTCCAAAAACCAGTGCATGTTCGAGACATGGTGGTAACTCAAACAATTTCGGGTTATACAATGGATCAGTATTTGTCTGAGCCTCTGACTTACGACGGAGAGCAAGAAATACCGGCTAGCTGGAGGTTTAATGGAGGTGTTACCTTTGAAGACGATGTTGTTGGCAAAGGAAATCTTGACGGCTATGACCTGAAGAATATTATCAAGGAAATTAAGTATAACGCATCACTGGCAGAAAAAGTTGTAGAAAATGATTTAAAAGCATTCCATGACTTGTGCTCCCGTCTAGACTCAATTACTAAACATCTTACACAAACTTCCATGAAGTTAAACTACTTTGACGCCCAGCAAAATATCATGCTCAGAAAACATGTTTGTTATTTATTCTTGTATTATAAAAAAGTTTTTCTCCGAAGGAAGTAAATAATGTATTTTTTAATTATTAACTTCACAGGTGCACAAAATCACTTCGATACAGGTCCAAGGCAACATTATTTTATTGATGTTTGTTGAAGATTGTCGAGTACTGAACTATAATTGGAATCACGAGGAGGAATTTTTCTATGAGTTGCAACCCACATCTTTAACGGAGCCCAAAATAGGACAAGTAAAATCAACTCAAACTTTTTCGTGGAATGGAGAAGGATTTTTAGTCTTCAGCACAGAGACATCCGACTGTGTAACTCATCCACAAGGCCTCTACATCATTTCCATTGATAAAACAGGAAAACTTTCCGTCCCTAAATTGATCATCAATTCTTTCATCGTCGACTTCAAAATTATTGAAATCAGAGGAAACATCTTTCTGTTTGCTATAACGGACAAGTCTAATGATGTTGGGCAGGAAGTAATCGTTTATTCTTGGCACTCTCTTGGAAAATTTATTGCCGAGCAGTATTTGTATCTGAATGGACCTTTGCTACAATTAGAAATAACAGAGTTTCAAAGAGGAATTGCCTGTCTCTTTCAGACTCGTTATGCAATATTTACATACTATTACACAATCGGAAGCAAAGCAGTAAGTCTTCTAGGATTTACTGAGTACCTAGTCAAACAGAATTCTTCCATGCTTATATTTAACAGTCATGGAACGCTGTTCATGATTGTGCAAGAACGCGGAGCTGGAAAGTCCGTAATTCAACCGTCATGTAGCTTACAAGTAAGCAGAATTAATTATTTTGAAAAAAGAATGGTGGCGAAATTAAACAGATAGTTTGAATTAGAAAATTGTATAAGGTGATTAATTTTTATTTCCTTTTGAAGGTTTTCAGAATACATGAGGGCAAAATGCAACGTCTTCAGAGTCTCCCCACAGGAGACGTAATTGCACTGAACTTGGTACCATTCTCTGACAATGAGATTCTGATAAGCGTCATTTCTAATAGAGAACCAGTTAAGTTTTACAAATTTATGGGCCTGAGCGGACTACAACCGTTTTACTCCAACCCTGTCAAAATATTTGATGCTAGACAATTAGATTTCTTCAATGTTAAGCCATGGATGAGTAAATCTCCTCGTCCGTTCTTTGTGATATTGACCAAAAATGTTGCGAAAATTTATCGCAGCTTGGTTTTTGGGAGTAAAATGGAGCAAAGTTATGAAAGTTTTAAGAATATTTGCCATATTAAATAAATATGAGTATCTAGTATTAAAAATTTGAATTTCATTTTGTTAAAGTTTGATTACTACCTCGTTTTGTTAAAGTTTGTTGGCAATTATTTATAATAAGTATTATATATCGTTGAAATTAGTACAATAAAAATAGTACACGAACTTTTGTATGCTGATAATTTTATTACTACTATAATTTTGACAGTTTTCAGTACCTACATACCATTACATTACTTTAGAGCGATTAAGTTAGCATAGCCATTTAATTCTACTGTGAATTTTGTATCGACGGATTTCAAACCAATTAAAATAAAGAGATTTCATCTCTTAATAAATTATTATGCATAATATGAGAATATACAAATTAGTGAAATTAGAACATATTTACGAATGTCGCAAGCCAATAATTTGCCATGAAATCCTGGAATTCACAGATTTTGAAAATTATCGTAAAATCATAACATCAATTTCTGAAGAATACCTTGTTACTCAGCACGCAGTGATTAATTTAATGGCACGAACCAAATGAGTTTTTAAGATTACCCGTTCGTATCATTAAGGAATGTATTCAAAATCAGCACAATAAAACCTTTCATTTCATAGCAAATTAATGGCTAGGCCATGTATTGACTTTCACATACTATCTGTGTTAAAAATTAAGTAGCGCGATTCGTAAATATTCTAATCTAAACGTACAGGTTGATATATATTAATATATAAAGTTAAACTGGCCAATTTTGTTGACAACAGATTAAAGACATTCAAGAGAACATAAAAATATTGCTATTCTACAAAATAGAGAGAATGAGACGAATTCTCTTAATAAGGAATTTGATTTTGGTAAAATTGTATCATGTCGTATGTTTTCGTCCGAATGGATAGATAAGAGTTATTGATGACACTGGTGATGTAAGCAGCCGCGTGTCTGTCACTTGTGTCTGGGCTAAACCTTTGACGAAGTAGCCGAATAGTCTGGCCTCGGAAGCACGGCAGTCCAGTGTCCAGCATCAAAGATACCAGTGAAACAAAGGACTCGCTGTACGGTCTAAATAAATTCGCTTGGTTAATGGACCATTAAATCTAAGTCTTATAAAATTCACTGAAAATTTATAAATAGTTACCTGACTGCCAAATACGCTTCTACACAAAGTTTCTGGAACCAGCGAAAACCAGGTGCCTCAAAATTTCCTCCCATAATCATGACCATTTCTTCCGTTAACTTTATATCAGGCTCAAATCCCAAGTTGCCTCCCGGGGAACTCTCAAACATGAAACCAAAATCTGCAATAATTAAACACTTTAGCATACACTTTTAAATACTTAAAATTTATATTTTTTGATTGAAAAGTTATATGACCTATATGAATGATGTGACCCTCATTGTCTAACATAATGTTTCCATTGTGCCTATCTTTGATCTGGAGTAAAAATCCTACGACGCTGTACGCGGCCATCGACTTAATAAAGTTTCTCCTAGCGATCTGAAACTGTTGCGTGTCTTCGTCTCCGTATTGTTTCTTAAAGTAGTCATACAATGTAACATCTGTCTGCCGACCCAACTGATCTCTCGATTTTGCATTCGGAACACACTCAATTACACCATTCTATTTCAATAAACAGTAATTAGTTTTTAACATTCTATTTTTAAATGTAATCATAATGTCAAGTTTAGAATATTACTAACCCCTGGGGCAGTTGCAACAACGCGATAGGGAAACAGGTACAAATCAATGTTGACTTGCTCAAAAATATTTTTGAACAGTGCAATCACTTGAAGTGCCAACATATCTTGACGCACATCATCTCCTACTTTAAAAATAGCTGCTTGCCAAACTTCAGTAGTTATAGACACACGTGAAGCGCTTTCATGTAAAGGAATCTCGCCTTCTTCGATCTCATTTAAGCCGACTTTCTCCACGTTAGTAATTCCACATCTCTTGACCTTAAATCGAGCAAGGAAAGGTGCCTTAGCAGCACTACAACAAAAATATGCAATTAATACATGACAAATCGGGCAATAGAGAGATGGTGAATCATCTTAAAATACCTCTGCATAGGTGTTCCACTCTTAGCATCAATGTCTAAAACAAGAGCTTCGGGATTAGATGGCAAGTAGCATCCTTGTCTGACTTCTATTTTAGCCAATTCCTCCAGACAAGCTTTTTTCCTCTCAGGGCCCTTCGGAAATTTTCGTATTACTCCAGATATACCAGTAACCTTTTCGAAAAATGCAAACTCTCTTTCATAAAATAATTTTGCATTTCCAGACAGAGAAGATAAAATTGAAGATATAAGTCCTTCCAGGATGTCCGCAATTTCTGTTAAAGTAAAGCATGATATGAAAACTGTCATGAATCTCATGAATCATTAAACATACATCTATAGCAGATATAAATTACCATCTTTATGAGTGCCTTCTTCATCGCAAAATATATTTGTTTGCAAATTCCAAATTAGCTGATGAGCCACTAGTTGCGATTTCTTAGCAATATTTTTCAGAAATTCAGCTGCATATCCCATCTGTATATACATTTTAATTACACAGTTACAATATATATAAAGCTTAATAAAATATCAAAAAAAGAATTGTCTACGCACGGTGTCATGACGCAAAGATTGAACCAATTGTGGGATGTAAAACAAAACAGCCTCCGCAGGAAAAGATGACAAGGATTTAACGGCATATTGAGCAGTCAGTGGATGTGGGGGAATTTGACGACTGAAGAAAGAGAGAGCTTTTATTGGAGAACATTTCGCCCATGTTAAAACCGTTGATAACTGTAAAAAGAAAACAATGTTTACCAACACTGAAAATATAAAGAGTGTTAACATGATAGTTTAAACAAACCTCAGGAGCGTCATTAACAACAACATCTGGAGTCACCAAGTAGTTAATTGCTTCAGGTATATCCATTACACTGACTGGAAACATTCTGACGAAGGCAGAGACTTGCTCTGCAACAACACTCCTTTCCGCAGTTCTCAATCGACACGGGAGGAAGACGCACAATCGTGGACTGAGCTCCCATGACAGATGAACAGACTCCCTCAGCAATTTATCCGAACACTTTATATTCTTCCAGGCTATTATTGTCGACTCTCCAGCCAAAGCCAGTTCAGGTATTGCCAGTGGATTGTGCCACGACATCAACATATCAATCTGTAGTTAACAAAAATGAATTGTCAGCAAATATTACGAGAAAAACAAAGTTGCACAAATTAAATTCCATACCTCCTGAGCTAGAAGTTCTAACAGAAGATTACGTTGACGTATTATTCTCTTTACGGTGTCGGTGGCGGATTTCTCCTTCTTCAACTTTACGATCTGGAGGCTGAGTACAGAGTTTGGAGTGACCTGTCTCTCTTGTCTGTACATTGTATTCATCCAGCCATCCCCAAATCTTATTTCACTAGCTGCCGTGAAGTGCTCCTTTTCCTACGACACAATTTATTTAATTAACTTTCAAGTTGAAATAAAAAAATCTTTTAATATCGAAATGGAAGAGCCTTTATTACTCTAACAATTCCCGAGTTTCCACGACCAGTGAAAGAGATATACGCCGTGTAAGGTCGCACATATTTCTTGTCATTGTGAAGAATTTGCCAGAATTTCAGAACGGAGTACAGATCTTTACGTAAGGCAGCAGTATCTTGAGTTGGAGTTGTACAACCCTGACAGAAATAGTCGAAACAAGAGAAGTAAACCCGTTCGCGAATCACAGCTTTCGTAAGAACTGACGTGCGATGGTTGTCATTTTGAACTAGCGATAAAGCACAAGAAAGAAGTCTAAAACGAGGGCCGATGCATTCAATTTGTCTTGACATGTAAACACATTCTCCTACGGCCAGGGGCAACGTTCGGTGAATCATGTAAATAAACATCTCAATGACATCGTCATTGCACGACTTGCTGTTTTCAACCAGTTCACAAATAAAATTGATCCAGACATCATGAGGCGCCACTTTCAAAGGCTCTGGCTTCAACTCAATTCCTTCCATTGCTGCAAAAGGACTGCATGGAGATTCAGACACAGCAAAAATCCCCAGTCGTTTGTCCACAGAGCACTACACATGTCAAATGATAATGTTAATCCCACCCACATAAGGTCACAATTATTTTGATGCTATTAACACGCTTACCTGCCAAGAACCCGCCATTTCTTGCATAAAAGGGAGCGTTAAGTCCCGCCTAGCAGAGAGTATCCACTGCCAGCATTCACAGGCCGTAATAACAACGTCCTCTTCAAATCGTATAATCGGAGCCCAACAAACGGCATGCAGAAGCTTTTTGTTCAACTCTGTAAAATAGTTTTTTAAATGAACTAAAGACAAGATGGCAGAAACGAAATACTGATACATAAAAATATGGAAAAATAGAAGTAGAAACATAAAATTGAAAGTAGCAATAGTGGCATACCCTGGCAATGAATTATGAGTGCACTGGACGTCCACATTATATCTTGATATTCAGTATCTGGAAAGTCGTTTTCGGAAGAAACTTGTAATTGACTCAGCAGCCTTTCCGACACTTCCTCAACAGACACAGCTCGCATCATCCCTTTAACTTGACCCAAATAATGACTCCGAAGCGTTAAAGAGGAAATCATTTTTGGAAGAGACGTTTTCGTACACTCCGGGCGCTTTTCTAACGCCCCATCCTAAGCAAAAGATGAAAATGAAATGAATCCCTGTAAATACCATTTTATATTCAAGTCCAATATTTCGGATTAATTACCGGAAGTTGTTCTGACATGACATTCAAACCCGCAAACTTCATTAAGCTTTCAGTAGCTTGAGCTAGACCTGAGTGATGCTGATGAGTTCCAATACTGTGTGAATTCAAGTACTCTTGTAAATGAGATCGTGTAGTTTGAGGAGCCCATTTCATTGCTTCTTGTAAAAATCCAGAACATCTTTCTGCATAATCTCGAACGATCGTCTTTAGTAGAAAAAACATGTGTTATTCACCCGATGGTATAATAATATAACTATACATGTCATAAAAGATTTTGAAAAGATATAATTTTACCTCTCTAGCATCCATGGTGTCCATGAACTGCAGAGTATACGGTGTGTTCGGAATACTTAACGGCGAATTGTCGACGTATGGATTGGTTGTCAAACTTATACTTAGCACTTCGAGGACGTCCAGCATTGTGTGCAAAACTGTTCTACTCCATAAGAGATGAGGAAACCTAAAAATGACAAATTTGAGTTAAATGATCTGCAGGAAGGAGCTTGTTGTCATTTGTAATTTTTATTACTTGTCAACCAATCCAGATAAAAATTTATCGGCCACTCTTCGGATCTGCCGATGAATGTGATTAAACCTAACCAGCAGGAATTGAGCATGTAGCTCTAGCTCTTGTTCCCTCTGAGGAACTTTCTCTTTACCTTGCATCACTTCAAGAAACTTTTCAAAAACCTTTTCTCCAACGCTGTGAAATCAAAATGTTTTGTATAACAATCATAAGGAACACTTTTTAAATTGATGTGAAAATGTTTTCTATTGCTTTTCTTTTCAACTTACCACGAAATACATTGCCACAAGCCAAGCTTATCTTTCTGGATTGAAGATTCACACAAATATTCAAAAATATCTTTAAAACTGGGCTCAGCGATTGTTTGAACGCGTAGAATTTCCAGCCAGTAAACTGAAAGAACATAGGCACACTGAGGAAACGGTAGTTTGTTTATTATTGATACCACATCCTGTGTATTGTCCAGCACAGACGTTATTTTATTTTTGAACTCTTGAAGCTCCAGCTACAATTTTAATTAACATGACCATTAAAAATTCATTCAAAGATCATTGAAGAAATTCAAGAAACATTATTTTTTGACAGTATCTTACAGAGGAGACAGCATCGGAACGGAGGGCTGAAGTGTACTGCAATTCTCTCAATTCAGATCGAAGACTTGTCTTACATATTAGCAATGGGCTTTTAGATGCAATCTCCTTCACTCCCTCGTACCATTCTGGTGGCCAAAGGCCAAGATTAGTATTGTCAGCTGAAGTAAATCCCATTATAATACAGTATAGCCAAAAATCTCTAAAAAGCTTATGAAGTCGAGGCTTCACGTCCGTTATTGTAGGAATTCGACGAAGCAACAAGGCAATTACAGGGATCAATGTTCCCAAATTTCCAGCTGATGCAGACGCCTAAAAGAATAGTTTTAACTTTTAGTTCAAAATCACAATTTCCATATTAAAAGTTTAGAATGGATTTATTAGAGAGACAATCAAAATATTCAATACTTACCTTAATTGTAGCTGGGGACTTTTCAGAGGCTCGTTTTCCTTCTAGGCCTAATTGAACAAAAAGCTCCAGTAGCCGAACTAATAAATCATTCATTAACGTTTCTCCTTCCAAATTTAATGCGATATTTGCTAAAGCATTCATAACAGCACCGTTGACATGACGGTACTTTCTTTCATCAATCGTTTGTGAATAGGCAGAGGAACTAGCCTCGATAGTAAACATAGTAAACATTTTCATAACTTCTTCATATACGTGCGACTGAAAATAGAATTTGATTATTAAATTCATCATTGATGCAATGTGGTCGAAAAAGTAAATCAAGCATTAATATTATTACCTCGCATTTCGCAATTACAATACAGGCTAATTGATCGACAATTAGGATATCCAATACTGGGGGCATTTTCCCAACTCTTTGTTGTAAGAAATGTAATACAGATTCAGTAGTCTTTAAGGTTTCCTTTAATGCAATTGCAACATGCCCAAGCATCACAATTGTGTTTGTTAGCACCAACAAGGATTCAGAACAACCATCTTCGTCCAAATTTCCATTTCCGTCTCGCCTACTGAAATAATATCTTTAGGTTTTGTTAAATGGCCAAACTACAAAATTTTAGATCTACAAAAAGCAGTCAAAATACTACAAGATAACAAGCGAAAGTGATTTACTTGCACTCCTTTTCAGCAGTAAATACTCTATTCGAGACTGAGGCCAGAAATGCTTGCACACAATTTTGATCTATCGTTAGTCCAGATTTTAAAGCATGGCATAGATTTTCTATTGCAACGTCACGTAACCTTTGGAATGCTTCTGTTGCCGCTCTGGAGTCCGTAGATTTTGATAAATCGTCTTTCCCTGTAATTAATCATTTATAATTTATGTTTCTTAGACACTGGGAGTTCTCGGCGGTTACTATTTAACTAATAATACTTACTAGACTCTTTATTGTACAATCGCGATAGAATAGGAGAAGGATTAACAAGGAACTCCTTTAAATACTGAATGCTAGAAGACGCAATAGTTGGAAACTTTATGGCCAAATCCCCGAGACCCTAATCAAAAATTCATTTTATTAGTAATAAGAAATTATTCCGAAGGTCATGATGATAATAATAATATCTTACCTGTAAACATACTACCAAAAGTGGCATGTGAGCGAGAGCCAACTTGTTAGCATGTGGGTCATTAATTTTTTCGTTCAATCGACTGCATAAACTATCCGCTCCTAGAAAATCAAAGAAATCCAACAATTACAAATAGGAATTTTCTGGCAACAGCCAAGCTAGACACAAACGAATGTAATTACACAAATTTCACAAGGGGCGTAGGCTAAATTCATGCATTTGGCTCATGATAACATTTAGTAACACAATTTTAAACGTAACGTTGCACTGTTGTGTTAACCCTGATTATTTGGTGTACAACGAACACACTGTCACAGTAAGGGTAGATTAAATTTAAAAGGTAATTGGGCAGTCTTCAGCACTTTTTTTGTTATACTACAAAACTGAAACTAGTGACTATGAGTAAATATGCTCAATTTAATAGCGCAAACGTTTTTTAGTCAAATTCAAACAGGATTTGTAAACTTTAGTAATACTTGCACAACTCATGATGTCTTGTGGGTCAATAAATTGATTCGTCAGGCCAATCAAAACTTCATCTATAAAAGAGTACTGACTTGATACTAAAAATAGGAAAATAATAAAAATATATTCTATTCTAAATATTCACATATCTTTCAATTATTAAATACGTATAAATAGACTGTTTCAAATTTTTTTAGATTGACCAAATAAACATTACAGATCTAAATTAAATACGAAGGCTGAATGCTTATTATAAGATGTACATAATTGTAGCAGTTTTTGCACCTAATGTAGCATATAATTTGGTTAAAAATAATTTTATAAACACATCACATTAATTCATCATAAATAATAGCTCTTGTAAATGAAATGCATATAATGCTGTACATTTACTATAACTTCTAAACTAGGTAATAATAAGGTTATATATTTTACCTGTTTCATCCCCAATTGCCCAAACCAACAACTCCACACAATTAGCATTCGTTTGCACATTCATTCTAAACTTCCCACACCTCTTTTGTTCACTTTCATGAGGATCCGTTTCCGTTATTTCCTAAGGAATACAAATTTGCATTAGCTCCTCATATTATAATAAAACCAAAAAGCTTTTGACGACTCACTTCTTGACTCTTTTTGGTGTAGCGTAATAGTTCTGTTTGACCAGATAGGAATAGACCCTTCACAAACTCTTGAACTTCTTTTGTGAACGGGAGAGGAAGTTCTTGATTTCTATGAAGGCATTCTTTCAATAATGAGACCATAACTAAATTCAGAATTTCACTGACAGATCTGCAGAAATCAACAAAGTAAAAACCAATTAATATCAACAAAGCAACATTTTCATAGACGATTAAATTGTTGAATAACCTTACTTGTACTTAGCAACTTTCTCTCCTTGAAGAGACCTAACGTCTGAAGTCCAAGTGTCCAAAACAGATAATACATCAGGGTCTAAAATGCTTTTAGCTATTGAAAGAATGACCTGAAATGCATGACATTATTGATTTAATTCATCGTATCAATTGTTATTGAGTAGAAATAATGGTTTCACAAATGATAAATTGTCAATTGAAATTCACTATTACTAACATTTTTAAAATCAATCACAATAAAATTCCTTTAGTGTTTATTCCACAATGAACTGACTAAGTTGGTGTGCAAACAAAATAACATTGTAATAATCTTACGACAGAATATAAGTACTTTTCAATTAACCGTGTTCCCAATATTTCTACTTTTCTTAAGAGCGAAAAAGTGTTTCAAAATTTGAAACCACAATAAAAATGGAAATTGTTTCGTCATAAATTACTAATATTGCAACTCACTTGAAGTTGAGCGACTGTGAATTTCACCAACTGCTTTTCTCCTTTGAGCGAGGCATAGGAAGAGCCGACTTTGCAGAAAAATACAGTAGCGTAATTTATAGCATTTTTGGGTAAGGATGACATGGCATATCTAATTAAAACAATGAAATGTTATGAACCATATATTTTCATGGAGTTGGATATTTTCCTGACCCAGAATGAAGCTGTAGACAAAACTGGACAATGTAATGTAAATAATAATACGTTAGGCGTTCTTTTCCAAACAACGGGTAGGTACTATATCTCTATTGCACAGCATTGCATTCCTAATAATAGCAATGTAAACTAAAAGAGCAATCGACGTCAAATGCCAGCAAGTCATTTCTATTGCATTTATAGTTTTAGTGTTATGATTACATGGAATACAATAGAGATATTTTAAGTATTTCTCGGGAAAAAACGATGAATTACGTTATATATACAAGATCTCTGATGGATCTTGTGAAAAATGTAATTGTTCAGCTAAGAGGAATGGATATGGTCTATTACTAAGTTAAGTTTGAATTTTTGATTTTATCTCAGATTGTATTAGGATCAGTGACCCTGGGGGAAGAGCAGCAGCATATTATGTTAGCTGATTTTAATTGTATTGCAATTGAATGGCCCATTATTGTCACTTTAATAAAGCTAACTTTGAACTTTGATACAAATATATTGTCAAAATTTTTGTTCATTTGGTGTCACAAACTACTAGTGAAATGAATTCGATCGTAAATGCATATTTGTTATATTCATCTGGACCTTAGTCCGCCTTTAGATACAATGGAAGCTCTTTAGATCTGGGTAAGGAAATATCTAACTTGCATTATAATTTGTTTCACGTATTGACCAGATAAAAGCTTATTAATTATTACCTAGCAGGATCCTGCGATGTGTCAGGGGCAATAGGAATTCCAAAGGAAGAAGACAGAGATCTGGGGATTACAGAACGGAAATTCGGAATAGATTTTAATTGTTTATTACGTCGGATTTCTTTTTCTAGAAGAGGAAGGGAAGGCTTCGGAAAAATCATTGAAAACAGAGGATTGCTTCCTGCATCTGGCTCTACAAATCGTCCAAAAGCTCTACCAACGCCCAGTAGTACCGGCAATGTCACGTCGACCACCAATTCTAAACGATGTCAGTTGAAATACGATTATTAACGATTCAATTCGAATAATGAACACAATAATATCAGTATCTAAAAGTAATATAATTATCCTACGTGCTTTATTATAATTCAGTTGCATTGCAATTACAATTACCCAATTATGAGGCTCAAATCAATTTTGTTGTACTAACATTCACTTTTACATTAGATTAATATCATTAATTTTTTTTACCTCAAACGTATTAAAGAACTAGCAATAATCGATCTAGGGCAAAGTATACTTACTATATGTAGATACTACAAATAAACTAGGAATACTACATGCTAAATATAGGATTTAAAGATTGTACAAATACCTTTTCGATACTGGTCGGTATCATGGTACTTCAAAGCTTCGGTAGTAGATTCCGCTAGCCTTTGCAAAACTTCTAGTTGCAGAGAAACAATTTCTTTCCTATCAGACGCTTCGGATAAAACGGCAACGTCACTTAAAAGCGTTGTTAAAATAAATGATAATTTTTCGGCCATCGGAATTTCTGTACATAAATTTTCCATGTAAAAAAGGGTTATATAAAATGTAGCTTTAGATTTATAGGAAAGTTTTCTTACTTTCGTAGTGACCTCCCTGGTGAGACCATTGCGAGCGGGGGAGTCCTTTAAATAATTGTACTAAATATGACAAAATTTTATCTTTATGCTGTAGTCCCGATTCAATAAAATAAATTCCTAGAGCGATAATAGCGTCATTCGATCTTTCGTCAAGACGAAATACTCCGTTGGGGCTTTGCACAGGGCAAAGGTCAAATAATCGCTGGACCTACATATAAAAATATTGAATTAGTCCCTACAGATAATGATTTAGGCCAAAGAATCTAAGACTGCTTTTTCCACCTCAGCAAGTAAGACAGAAAGAGAGATAAAAAATGTATGTGAATGTTTAACCTTCTCCCAGGGAGTGGGTTTCATTGCCGCTAAACATCGAGCGAGATGTTCAACGGTTTTTGCGAAAAAATTATGCTTATCCGTGGTAGCTTTCGACATGGCGTTATAAATTTCTGATTCCTCCTCGGTAGGAATATTTTCAAAAAAATCATATGCTTCTATGCATTTGTCAACAATATCGTCGAAGTCCTCATC
This sequence comes from Tomocerus minor, assembly GCA_009936455.2. Classification (NCBI taxonomy): domain Eukaryota; kingdom Metazoa; phylum Arthropoda; class Collembola; order Entomobryomorpha; family Tomoceridae; genus Tomocerus; species Tomocerus minor. The sequence goes on from JAAAYG020012197.1 coordinate 94,605, forward strand.
CCCAAAGGTGAAGCTTACTGGTCGAGTTGCTTCCTCGAGTTCGCGATAGCAGCGATGGGCGGTGTCGCATGGGCACCAGATAATAGCCTTACAACAACTTGTGTGACACAATTATTTCAATTAGAAAAACTTTTTCTGCACATTAGTTCATCTGCATATTACCTCACCATCACAAATAAAAAGTTAGGTGCACTAGTATAATCCGATAAAGTACCAACAAGTTTTTCACAATAGTTCACCATAAAAACGTCTATAAATTCTACATGTCCATACCACTTTAAATTATGACGTAATAGCATCGTATCGAATCCAATAGTGAACAAAAAGCACTTTCCTCTTCTTTTAGATTTCTTAAGCTTTCCGATTGCCACACAAGGCCGATTAGTAAGTTTCACAGACAAGTCACCTCGAGAACAATCTTGCGAAATAATTCTCACTGACTTGGACAGCACGGTTGGTTTTCTGATGAGCCTTTACTGTTGACTTAGTTTTCTTCGTCCAATAGTTAATGAGCCAATTGCTAACAATTTGTAGTGATTCTGGTAAAAATTGAAAGGCATTATTGTAGTAATTATATTAAGTACTCTGTACGATGCAGAAGGTTGGGAAGTTGTTCAACAACTTATCGAAGCCACTAGATAGCAAACTGATTACTGATTAGCGAAATGGACCACAACGAGATAAGGGAAATAAGGAAATTAATTTACAAGTCAGTTACTAAATAACATGTGTGTAGCTTGGCTACATGTTACATACTTTCTGCAAATTCTTTTCTCTATAGTCTATACTATAGAGAAGGGAATCTATCACATATAACTCATACATACATACATCCGGCACATGTCGCATACACCCCTTTGGAAATCCATAGAGTAAAATGACCTCGTGAGAATATTATTATTTCTATGCACAAACATGGCTTCATTGTTTAAGTCGCCCCATTTTACTCTATGCATTTCATTGGGGCTACTTGAATAAAATGACAATAAAGAAGTGAATGCACCTTGGTAATTGGCAGCGATTCAGCGGATATTTTTGAATTCTCTCGATGTCTCCAATTTGATATTCAGTCTTTTAATTAAAATCTACAAAAAAAAGTTAAATAGCATTTCTGGTCAATACAAATCCCATAAGTTATGTCACTTTATCGTTATTTTCTCATTTTTTCCATTTGGTCCTAATTTTGTCCTCATATTTGTATTAAAAATTCGTCATGTCGCTCTCCAGTCAAGGTATTTTAAAATGCATTTATCCATTCGTAAAATATATTAGTTTTTAAAAGCATAACAATCGATGAAAGAATTTCCAAGATTTGAACATGTTTCTCCTTCCAAAAATAATTATATTATAAAGAGTTGTCTACAGTTTGTTATTTTGTAGTGTAAACTGTTAACTGTTGATCTAATTGATCTTTAGGTTAAGACTTTTCAAAGGTTTTTGACTTTGTATGCCCGGTGTAAAATAATTTCATTAAATAAGGTACAAGTTAAGATCGAAAAGATTTGCCTGAAATTCCTAAGACCAAAAAAATTTGCCCCCCCCCCTTCATAAATTTTCCTGTTATTTTGTTGTCTAGAACTTTTGCTTCTCGATTTAAATTGACATTACTTGAACTAAAATCGTCAATAAATTCCCTAAAAATCTTTAATGTATCAGTTATTTGTTACTAATCATTTTTCCTAATTTTAAATTAAGCCATCCTCATAATCCAGCTGATAATTGCAATAGGTACACCATATTATTGCTATCCGTGTCGTATATATTGTCCTGCAACATGTTTTTAATAGTTTGTGCATGTAACATACCACTCCTTCCTTAATTTTGGTTTTCTTAGTCATAAATATATTGGTAGTTGGTAGTCAGCAGTCAGTTGTCCAAAATAATTGTTAGCTGCATATTTTGTGCTAATTAGTTGAAAAATTTGTAAAGAATGAAGAATTGTAGCAAGTGCTTAATTCATTGTTAATATCGTCTGTCACCAGTCATAGAATATATTTTGAATTTATGGAAAACAGTTGAATTACAATTGAAATAATTTGTAAATCGAGTAATTTGTTTGTCATTGCAGTCAGTTTATCAATAGAATTGGTAAGAAACACGAAAATTTGAATTGGACATAATTTTTACTAATAGAAAATCACTTACCGAATGATATAATGTTGTATTTTGAATGTACGAATTTAGAAGATGATGATAATAGAGTTGATTGACAGTACTCGATGGAATTTTGAAAATATTACTGTTGTTAGTCAGTAGTTGTAATGAATTGAATATAAATTAATCAGTTGTTACGTAAAATTACGTGAAAATCAATCGAAAAAAGGAAAATTCCAAATTGTTTTAAATGTACTAAAGTAGACGGTTGAATAAATAAGGTATTTTGATAGTACTTGATGGAATTTTGAAAAGTTGACAGTTGTTATCAACAGGTGTAATTAGTTAAATATAAATTAATCAGTTGTTACTTAAAATTGCGTTAAAATCAATAAAAAAAGGAAAAATCCGAATTGAGTGAAAATTGCGTGTGTAGCCGATACAGCCGAATTGTACTATGAGTTTGTTTTTGTAGTTGCGTGCGGTATGCAGGTGATCAGGAAAATTGGACTGCAGACAGCCACGGCTGGTGGAAGCCTGTTCAGTTGGCAAGCTCATATTCGTATCCCTAGCAACATATTGTCAAGTGAATACCAATTGACGTCGGGCACATCGGTTCGCTTCCGGTATAGGGACATATTCGTCCCAAAACCTGGAAAACAAAATTACTTCAGACGAACAGTACATTATCCTGAGAAATATACAATTAAAGATATTCCAACGACTAACTTAGGTGGTCGAGATCCGAAAACCGGTAATTTATTACATGCATTATTAAGGTTAAGATTGTGTCAATGTTTTTTTTGCGTTCATATTGAAAGTAATATACTATTAAAATTACTGTTGTTTAGGTCGCATTGTTGTTGGGACACTTGGTGGAGGACTGAAGCACCCTTATTTATGGGTGGATTATATGCGGACGGTACCCGAGGGGAAGAAAGAGCTGGTGGAAAGAGTAACTAAATACTATGATTGAATACAAAAACAATTCAACAAAATGTGAATAAGTTGTCATTACATTTTTGTGTGCTAGGTATTGGAAGTAAAACCCGAGCCTAATCGAACTGCTCATGTAGCCTTAGTTGGAGAAGGTAACTCTTTACGTTACATTATAGCTACGGAGAAAATGAAGCCAGGGGACATTATTGTTACATCACAGGAAGTCACAAGAATTGCCGGTTGGTCCCTGATATCCTGATACTGTTAATGTGCACTATTAATTTTTAAAAGAGAGCATAAACGTAATTCAATGCTGTATTATTTTGACAGTGAGACCTAATGAGGGGGACGCCTACCCTTTGGGATCATTACCTGTTGGATTGACAGTTTGCTGCGTCGAAACCGTTCCAGGGCGAGGAGGATTTTTTGCAAGAGGAGCGGGAACGTCATGTACTATTCTTAGAAAAATCGGAGGAAGAGTAGTGCTTATGGTTCCATCAAAGGTTGAAATGTCAGTTGACCAAAAATGCATGGCTGTCGTAGGTAAGGAATTGTGAATTCTTTTTTATTAGTTATGTCTATTTAATATTCTAATGTTGTTCTCGAACTTAAATATATATTTTATACAGGGAAAGTTTCTAATGCAATCCATGATAGTATCCCGATTGGAAGTGCCAACCGATTACGAATTCTTGGATACAGACCAAGATCAGGACTGTGGCAACGCAAAACAGGAAGACATGGTAGAAAAATAAGACCACCTCCTCCAGTCAAAGAGTTTGTCTCCGATTTGGCTGAATTACGCAAACCATGCCCAATGCTTCGAATGACTCTTCCAGATTATCCCTACCACTTGCCTTAAAATTAGTCTATCTATAACAATTATTCTAAAGTTTTATAAACATCTTTTAACTGTCAAGATGAAAAGTTGGCTATCGTGTTCAATAAATGACAGCACTGTAGAGTAGAAAAATATTTATTTCAACCATTGGTAAATACATTTATTTTTTATAGCGATGTATTAATGGTATTTTAAATTAAGAAACACGTCCAATGTTTTCGAATCTTTGCTTGTATAACATTTCAACATCTTCCCACTGAACTACAAATTTATCCACAAAATGTCTCATAATTTTGCCACTGAGAGAAAGAGTTTTTACCCTGCAGATACTTTCCACGTACACCATCTTCACATCGAACAATTTCGTTACCTAGAACAGCAATGCAGTTAATTAACAATTTATTGACATTATTGTAAATTAATTAATAGTTTACCTTGCATAAATAGGCTACGAGACAAATAGGAACGCATAATCCAGGACCATTGCACAGAATCTACAAAAATTAGATTTAAAAGGTTGAAGGTGAACACATAACTTCTAAGGCATCTTAATTGTGCTTACTCAAACTTTGGATAGATTACCAGTTTTGGTTGAAACTGCAAAACGACTTTCACTGACTGTAGCAGAGATATCAAGGCTGTAAAGATAGTAGTAAACCAAGATTGTCCTACTTCCCTTGTTCGGTACACCTCGACAATTTTATAGTCGTCCGCAAAGCGATCTGACTCCAAAGTATGAGCCTTTTTGCAACTGAAATCGTCGCTTGCTGCAACTACATATAATCTAGGAGAATAAATAGCTGGACTCATTGAATTCGCGATTCCCAACATTTCTCTGGTATGGCCGCCTAAATAAATTACAAATTAAATAATATAAAAATTGAATCACATTGAATAAAGAACGAGGAGGCAATATCGACATCAAATCATTGGGACAACTTTTTGTATTATCTACTAGTTTTACATTCTGACATTTAATTTCTACATTGCGCATTGTTCTACAAAAGGATACTATGAAGAACAACATTGCAATCAAAACATTCATACTTTGGAATTAAAGACATTCGGAAACCATACCTGAACCTAAAACGAAGAGTGTTTCACAAGGTATTTTAGGTCTTCTTTGCGCTTTACGCTGGACTTTCAGGAAAAATACGATAGTGACCGATAATGCTGCTACACACCAGGCCCAAGGACTGAGAATCATTGTGTCTACTATGTTAAATATGTATTTGTTAGCATATGTAAATCGAATGACAACTTGTCAATTGCATAACTTTTGTCCAGTATTGTTCATGTTGTGTCCTGTGTCTTCATTACAACATAAATATTTAAATATTTCCCGCGTTTTCCTCCACTGATTTTTGGCATAAATGCTCCCAGTTTATATCTCCTTATAGTCCGACTATGTTTTCAAGAGTCTCTGCTGCGATCCAATTCAACGATATTGTAATTCGTATACAGGGGGAAGATGCATAAACAACGAGTATAAGGAACTAGGGGGATTCTGTAAAAGCAATACTGAGAAACCCTCATGTTAATGCAAAAATGGTCAGAGAAATAAATTAAATAGTGGATATTAATACAATGGAATTATTTGACACCTTTCCGTCATTCTAAATTGCTATGATTATTAAGAATAATGTGTATTACTCTGTATGCGATCATTTTGTCTGTCAGTTTGCCTGTCCGCCTACGTGTATGCATTATGTATGTTATGACAAAACCGTATAGTGAAGTGTACATTAACATTTAAGATTTATTAACTAATAACAATTCATTACTTCCCACTACTGCAAATACAGAACTGTAAACAATAATTGGTTACTAAACAATTTAGCAATTAATTAACTTTCTATTGTATATTCAAAAATCATCATTTCCAATTTCGAATTCTGTAGCAATAAATTAAAGCAACACACAAAACTTACATGTAATCAAAAATGGATCACAATGAAAGGAAAAAGACTAGTAGAGAACTGACAAAATTCAGTAATTTGACTACTAGATATAGATGAAATACAACAAAACTACGTTTAGTTAAAAATGCATCACAACAAAAAAACCATTCGAGAACTAACGATTTACTATCATTTGAGACTAAATATAGAAAACACACATCAAAACAACATTTAATAAAAGCGTATTACCATAAAGACAAAAACATCAGTAGGAATCTACCAATTAGCCACTTTTTGCCTGTCAATGAGCTGTTTTTTTCTCAGAAAAATGTCATTATATTCTTTGTTTGGTAAAAGTTTTGATAGAAAAGTATTGATAAACTGACATTTTTGTGTCAAAAATTTTATTGATATACTATCAGAGTTTAAAGAAACGACTCTACGAAAATTCTTGATAACTTATTATTTACACACACACTGGCTACCCTAATAAAAGGCTACTATTATACTTGTATAATTGTACTGGAAATTTTAGGAACCATAATTTAATTAGCAAAAATATCAAAATCTAGAAACATATCTTATGAAAGATCACTTTTAGTCTTCGTGAATTTGGTGTAATTATTTATTCGGTCTTCTTAGCAATGACAAAGCGTGGCGATGCTCTTTTTGGGCGAAACAGTGGCGGAATATGTGACAAAGGACGGTCCTCCAATTTAGGTCCATGCGTCTACAACATACCACAAATAAATAAATTAAAAAATATATTATTGTCAGTAAATATGGTTGATATCGGTTTGCAGTAGAGAGCAAAGGGTCGTTACATGAAATGTTCGAGCTTCTACCAAAGCTTTATCCGATTCATCCTTCTTTTTTCGTTTTTCTGGATCCAAGTATGAAGGGTAAGACCGTTGTTCATCCAGTCCCCAGTTTATGAGCATCAGACTGTGCACGGCTGTTTCATGTTTAACCATACCCTTCATCGGATAGTGTGCGGAAGTTGTTGGAGGGATCCCAAACTTCGGCATTAGGTATTGAAGGGCGTTGTACGTATAATAGTTAACTTTCGATAGCGCGCATTTGTGAACCATGGTGGTGTTCTAAATCAAGCAAATTAAAAAATAAAACACACACCTAGCTACATAGGTAAATACGAAAGAACTTCCCTGCTTAGTTGTAATGTTAACTGAACATCTAGCCTTACTAAATCGACGTAATAGTAAATGTAATTTTAACCTCCATATGATGAAAGCAGGCTAAGTGGTTAATTCTGTATAGCCCCACGGCGTCCAGTACATTTCGAACTTCAGTCAGGGGATCTGGGGCTGGACCTTCCATTAATTTTCTATAGTAGGCCTTTTCTTCGTCGGTGAACTGTATCGGGCCATCTGGTCGTACTCGTTTCCATTTTTCGCGTTCACGTTCTTCGGCAGTCAATGGAGGCTCTTCTTTCCAAAACTTAAATGACCACTGCCTTTTCGAGTCTGCAGAGAGAGGTGGTAGAACGAACCTAGGAAATCCCATTCCAGAGGTTCCACCTTTTTCGTCTGATGTGGTGCCATCAGACGGGGCCTCGATTTCTGGTCCTGCTACTTCTGCGGTTACAGATGCAGTTTCTGCAGCTTCTTTTGAAAATATTGCCAGACCGGAAATACCGGTTTCTACTGCAGAAACCGATGTAGTCGATTCAGAATCATTGAAACTGACACTCAGTTCTGAAATTGATGCGTCTTCACTTCCTGCAGTAGCATTGGTCAATGATATTACGCTTTCTGCGTCTTCTTCCGTTACACTTGCTATGACAGTTTGTTCATCTAATTCCATAAATGTTTCCTCAGCGTCAATGCTAGTAGGGGTTTCAGTAGCTTCCTCACATAATGCAGATGCAGTTGCGCTTCCTAAATTTTCTGCAGAATCGTGGAGTCCGGTTTTATTTTCAACACTGTTGCCAGAGACAGATTGAGCTACAGCTCTTGACACCACAGCAAACGAAGGGAATTTTCGTGGACGTAATACAACGGCTTTATCAATATTATCATCTTGTTTTTCTTTGTTTAATTCTGATAACTTAAGAACAAGGTGCTCGAATGGGTACACTTTGAACTTGTGAACCGTTTCTGTAAAATCCCAGACAATAAACTGTAACTAACCATCGAACATTTTAACGGCTATTAATTGTCATTCTGTTATTATCCTTACCATTTTTATTGCAAATCCATTTCAGACAGCTATGTACAATGTCTGTGCTCTCACGGCGGCAGAATAAATATCCTGGATTGACATCTTTGCCGTGCTGGAAAAATTTACTTATTTCCATGTAGGTATGTTATTGTTATTCTAATATCTACGCTCCATTAATTTAATAAATCTTTTATTCTAACCTTCTTTAAGAACCAGAAGATACAACTCATCAGATGTCGTACGAATTTTCCGCTCAAGTCGGGATCAAATGGAGGACGGGGTAAGTCTAGAGCATCTGATACTCCAAAAATTTCAAATCCCATTCCTAGGGGGATCTCACCTGCAATTTTTTTAAATTAATTAATACCAATGCTACAAATTACATAAACAATTAGATAATAAATTTTGAACACAAATCCTTACGAGGATCGATAATAGTTCCAAAATTGTCGATGATTCCTTCCTTCAAAGAAAAGGCGAGAATGCCTATCTCTGCTGGGACGTAATTTCCTTTGCTGTCAGCTCCCCAAATATTAAAATCAATTAAGACGAATCGCATTTCTTTGATTTTTGGATGTTGTACCAGAATTCCAATTTCAGCTGCAAGAGCTTGTTCCAACTCCATTTTCTGTTTGTCCTCCCACCTCGCCTTCTCCGCCCTAACAAACCAACGTTTAATAATTATGATGTTGAAGCTGATTGTTTTAAGCCTGGACGTCTGATTTGTGCTATCAGTGGAACCCTGCAGCCACATCAAACGTTAAAATACAATAAAACTTACGGATTAGCAAACTTTGGAGGATCAGTTTCAGTTTTTGAATCTTTCTTCTTATCAAGGTCATACAACTTTTTCTCGTCAGCGGACATGCTCTGCAAACATAAATGGCACTTATACAACCAAACTCTACATAAAAAATTGTGAAAATTTAAATGTTGGTATATTTATCATGGCTCAACATGATTACATAAACAACAAAAAAATTAGTCATGACAACGACAAACGATTGATTCATGACCCAAGGGCCAAGTGACCAGGTGTTGATTTGAGAGTCGGCAGTGTCGGCACCCGGTATGCGGTACTGTCCGATACCAAACAAGGGAACTTCGATAATCGGCCAATCAGCAGCCAAATGTGAACAACAATCAATAAAATTACCGCAAAAGAGTAACCGCAAGCACTAGTTGCTAGTCAACTTAGACTTTAAAATAAAAGGGGGTTACAAATAATTTACCTTCCATTCATCAGACACAAAATCCGCTACAGCCTTCAGTCCTCCTCGAAAAGTCAATCCTTGCGCTTCAAGTTCTTCCTTTCTTGTCGCCATGAAATGATAAAAGGCCCCTCGTTTCTTTTTGGACGACATGGCGATGTTTGCTTTGATCAGTTTTTTTTTTGCTTCAATAGTACTGGCAACCGCTTCGTCAAAGAGTAATTTGTGCTGGTACACTTGCTGGGAGAACCAAAAAGGCAGTCCGCAGAGTCCGCACTGTTCTAATTCGCCGAGTCGAATGAACACACTGCGTCGTCGTCTTCAATTTTAATAGTAGTGTGTGGATGTGGACGTTGTTGGTTGAATGTTTGCTATCCACCAGTTACGCTTCTGTTCAGAGTTCAGAGACGAGTTCCTTGTCGTTGAGTACTACCCTCTACGTTGTGCTGCTATGCTGGGATTCTGTAGTGTGCTAGGCTAAGCAAGGTGTTTCAGTGAGCCCCTTTCTGAATGTACCCCTTTAGAATAACACAGATAGGTATTCTGAATGTCTATACTACCTTTGTATGATATTAGTTAATTTTGGGGTACTTCAGAAGCTTATCACTTATCAATTCTGCTCATAATGTGATTATGGTTCTATTATACGAACAACAACTCATTCCCATCATCATCAGCAAGCAAATGTATCGTCATGCGCAATATACGTGGCGGTTCAAATATTAAAATTAAATAATATTTTACTTCACCTTTTTCGCGGCAGTACATATTTTCTGAAGTGCTGAATTCAGAAATTCGTTCACGCGTTCTGGATAGTCGAGCCACCCTCGCCAATCAAATCAGAACTCAGAATTTATGCTCAATAATCTATTAATTATGTATCCGATTTATTAAGAAATTTAAAAAAGTGCATTGTATGTAGTTTTAATATGCTATGATGGTTTCATAATATTTAAGTTTCTATTGTATGTTTGTGCTTGGGTTTGTTCCACGAACTTCTGAATTCAAATGTGATAAGCAGACGCGACGCCGGAGTTTATTAAGAGGGAACACAGTATGCTCTTTATGGAAATGGACAACTCTGTCTGTCCTGTGTTCTCAATTTCCACCTTTGCTACTTTCCGTTCCCCAATTCACTTCTCTCCAAACAAAAAAGATTCAATTACTTCACCGTAGTCACTCTAGCTTTGTGCCAGAATAAAAACATGGGCTTTTCGCTATCTCCTCCTAACTGTAGTTTAGCTTCTCTTTATGGAAATGACAGACGCTGTCTGTCTGTACATGTTCCCTCTTTGTTACATTCGTTTACAACAGTTTATTCAAACTTTTTGATGATCACTCCAACAGTCTTGCAACTTTGTATTTAACCGTTTCATGTGCTCAGGATTTCAAATTTTTCCAAATATTTTCTCTTTTTCTCGCCTTTCAGGGGGGGGGGAACTATTTTCCGTATTGAAAATAGTTCTAAAGAAGGATATAATAATTTCTCTAGTAACTTTTTATGATACCATGAATGGGATATTAGGATAATGCTATTTGTTTGAAAGCTTATTAGAAAGGAAAATGAAAATTGTATATTAAATCCAGAGCCACAGAAACCTTAAAGATTATAAAAATAAGTCCCATCTTTTGCATTGCAACCTGCTCCTAATTAGAAAGCATTGAAGAAGACTAAACTTCCCTGATTCACTTCGTAAATATAAATCATAATCCACAAAAGGACAATTAGGATATGCCAAAATGCGTATGCCAATCAGGGCTGTCTGTATTGGAAATGAACGGAAATAAAAACAATTTCGAAGCTTCGATTAGCAGATTTGTTTTATTTGTACATAAATATTGTTTCCAACTAGTAAGGACGTTTTTTATTTGTTGGTCATGTCTTTGTTTCTCACTGATGATTTTTAAACGTATTATAGTGAATCGTTGCAATCTTGTATTCGTGAGAATATGACTTATATAACTACGAACTGGTAAAGGAAAAAAGATATTTTCACTGGCGTTTTCTTGTAGTAGTTATACTAGTAATAATTAAGAGGTCATAAATATCTAAATATTTTAAAATTGGAGGGCCCAATTACGTATACTAATTTTAGATGTTACATCTTAAAGCAATATTTTACAAATTATACAACAAGTAAAAATGCTAACTTTCTTACTTATAGTCAACATGTTCTTAGTCTTACATTTCTTTCTAGTTAGAAACACTAAAGTGTTTTAAGTAATCAGTTACTAAAGACACACAGTCAGATGCAACTTCTTCCTTAGCCTTATTGGCGTCAACAATTATGACGTTTTGTGTTTGTGTAGAGTCGTTAACTAAATATTTACGCTTAATGAGCCAGTCTTCATAAGTTTCATGCAGAGATTGGAGATAATTTAAGGGGACTTCAGTCTCCTCAGCTCGATTTCGTAGTTTCATCCGATCAAATACGACTGTGGGGCTTGTTCTGAGGTAGATTATAATGTCCAGAGACAAATCAAAATGTTTTTCCAGCCAGTTGTACCACTCGACCAAAACCGCATATTGAGCTGCCTCCAAACTTCCCTGTTTTTTAGCAAGTTCCACGAAGCAGTAACGATTATTTTGCAACGAACGTTCCATAATTGACATGGTGGCTGCTGCTCCATTTTCAATATTATCATTTTCTTTGATTGTATCCATCAATCGCGTCAGCTGAACGTAGTGTTGAAACAAAAATCCATTTTTGACGGTGTCTTCATAAAATAATCCAAGCAAATTGTGACCACCAGCATTTGTCCATTTTTCCAAAGGCTCTGGAACGGTTTTTACATGAATATTAAGAAGCTGTGGAATGTGTTTTTCTAAAGCAGCGACCAATGTTGATTTCCCTGATGAAATGTTTCCGTCTACGGAAATCTTGATATTTTTCTTAGATAAAACAGGGTTCCTAAAAATCCAAATCGAATATTTCATATATTACGGTCTATTTAAAAAATGACTTATAAAACCTACTGGTACATTTTGACTCCAAAGTTTATACTTTTCCACAAAAGAACAACAAACAACGTACAGTTTACTAAGGAAAATACCGCCAAAGTAAATTTGGTAAAGTTTTTATAAAATTTTACTTACCTCAGCTTATTCATGGTGAAGTCAATCAAACCAGACGATACCTGAAAATGAAACAAAGGACTCCAAAAATAAATGCCAACAGTTGTCAATGTGTATAAAATTTAGTGAAGAAAAACAAAATTATCAACACTTGGATTGATTGAAGCAGTATTAATGTAGAGATTGATATTAAGAAAACTAAGATCACCTTCAAGAACCGCGTAAAATGCATAGGGTCGGTCGGCGGATGTGTCTATTGTGTAGAGCAACTTCCAAACAGGTTTATTTCCCCTTCTGCCTCTCCATTCATACCTGTATAATATTCCCACAGGATGTCTGATACTGACAACAGTGTTAATCTACATAAATAATCCTTGATGGTTCCTGCCCAATCTTGTTAAACTATTAGGAAACGGAACTTTGGCTATGGGATCTCAATAGGAAAAAAAATTAAGAAAATCCTCTACGAATTGCGCGGCAATGTCTTTTTACTCCTTGTAATCTGTATCGCATTTGTACAGTAACAAAGATCAAGCCTTATGCACACGACGATGGATGAGACTGAGACTGAGAATAGGTATAACTTTTATGACAGTGGTTTTTTATCAGGCAGTTGTGTGGTACGCCTCTATAATAGTATGAAAATAAAATCGTAATTTCAGAATGAAAGTAAGTACACAGAACATAGGTAAGTATAATATTTTATTACGACCACGAAAATTTTGATGTGGTATAGTTATAATATGCTTATAATAAACCGTATTTTGCACAATAATTTCCCATTTTTGATGTGTCATAAATAAATTGGTGAGTTTCTGAGGTACTCCAAAATTGACGGATAGCATAAATAGGTATTGTAGACATGTAGACATGTACCTATCTATGTTAATTCAAAATTTGGTGTACATTCAGAAACTCCTTAATTAATTGAAGAGTTAGCGGTTAAACCTTAAACCTTTAACAATATGTCAGACATCCTACTATGTCATTGGGTCATCAACTTTCTTACTAAAAGAATTAGGGGAGAATTTTCAGAGACATTATATTGTGAGAGGTAAGATAGCTCACAGTTAAAGCATAATTGTAAGGGCTGTAACGAGGGATCGGAGATGACTAAGTAGTGTGGTTGCTGAAACAGAAAGATGATGATGAGAAACTA
>JAAAYG020012198.1:0-47103 GCA_009936455.2 Tomocerus minor
AAATTTTTCCTATACAGAATTTTATTTTTGAAAATGTTGAAACCTGATGCCCTCGAAAAATATGAGTAGATTTCAAACTTTTTTATTTCATTGCTCTACATTAAGCCGTTCTCCTTGAATATGGGATGGCAATCGTGTAAACCCCTCCTTAAATCCTCGTAACTGATTTTTCTCAATAGTTAGCAATAATATGCCTTTAAAGGGGATAAAAGGATATCAAAACTTGAGGCAATAAGTACAATTTTGTCTAAGATGCTATTTATTAGGAAATAATAGAATTTTTATGATATATTATTTGTTGTGAGTCAAATGAGTAGAAATGGTCATAGTAGTGAAAGGCCCTGGTAGTTCGTTAGATAAAGGAACGCAATGGGAGTCTAGATTCAAGCTCGACTTGGTTTTGGGGTGAGAATAAAAGCAATGCCAATATTTACTGGGAGAAAAAAGACTAATGTGTATAGGAAAGAGAGCGGGATATTATTGAAGAGTGGTAGGAAAGGAAAATAGAGTTAGTAATAGTAATAGCTGGAAGATAACACAATACAAGTGGGCTAACAATAAGGACTCTAGGGAAGACAGTGAATGCATGTTCTCTTCCTCATTCATTTGATTGTTCGTAAAGTTGGCAGCTAAAAATAAACGTAGTAAGGAGTCTGAACTGAACTGAACCCAAGACTCTCCTACTCCTACAAATAAGGATATCGAGAAAATAGAAAAGGAGAGAGAGAGAGAGAGGCCGAGAGAGAGACCGAGAGAGAAGGAAAAGCAGTTCTCCTGCACTGCTTAACTGTTTGCAAAGGTTATGGTTGTTGTTCCCGTTGGTTTTTTATGATTTCTCCACTTCCGCTTTTTCTGGCAAGTCCTCTCCGCTCTCTCTGTGGTAATCGTACTAATAGCATTCCTATATTTTCTATTTCTTCCCCATCTTCTTACTTATAGATTAGGTAGACGTAGAGAGAGAGAGAGAGAGAGTGAATTGACTTGACTCCATTGGAGATTCGGCTATAATATAGGTTCGTAGAATGCACAGAGGCGGAAACTATTGTTTCTGGTTCCTTTTCAGCGTGTGCCATCATTTGCCACTATCCTCTCTCCCGTCCACCCCTGTAAGTTGTGACTTTGAACTTTTCAAAGGATCCTCTTCCTCTTCCCCACACAGACAGTTACTCTGTTACTATCAGTTCCTTATTTAATAGTATTTACTCGAGGAGAATAGTAGCGTATGATTGGGAGTTGAGGAGACATTATAAGAGAAAACATATCAAGAACATATTATGTACACAAAAGGTCTACTACGTAACTGTTTCTAGGCTCTGTATACATAGAGTGCAGATACAATCCAAACAAAAATAGCATAGGGACCTAGCATTTCATTTGTGATAGAAATAGATAGAGTGTCAGCAGAAAAAAAAACAGAATACTATCACTATATTGGTTATGAAGAGACACTATAAAGCTTTCTCCACCTTATATAGGTACTCTATAGTATTACTTGCTTTGCCTTGGTTTACTAGTTTAGTTAAAGTTAGAGAGGGAAAATCTTCTACGGCTTTTCTATCAGCAGAAAGAGAGAGAGAGAGAGAGTGCAGCGCACGTAGAAAGTATTCAAGTGAAAGTGAAACTGAGCCAGTTGCTTTCCTTTCTTCTTTTCTTACTTTCCTTTCCCTGGCGTGACTCGACTTGAAAGAAAGGACAAAAAGTCGTAAAAGTAAAAGTATAAATAAAACTAGAAGGCAGACATAAATAAAAACAAATGTAGTATGAAGGGAAGTGAGGAGAAAGTCAGGTCGAATCTAGTCGACTCCAGTCAAGTCACTCACAATCTAAGCTAAGCTTCCGACAGACAACTTGCATTAAATTGCATTCCAATGGAAAAGGAACAACGATATATTAGAATGGTGCACACAAGGAAAAGTCCACACACTCAAACATAAAACACGATCAGCATCAACTGCAATACTTTTGTGCAATGGGAGTCGAGTAGTAGCACGAGTAGAGTCAAGACAAAGAAGTCGGGGACACCTTGCACTCGAATATCAAATTTAAAATAGGGACATACAGTGCAATCTTGCATTCAATGTATGTACAGCATGTAATGCACCTTCAGATCCTCCCTAACTACATAATATTATGCATTGTATTGATACATTACTCCAAGTATATTCCCGATAAAAATATTTACATGTCAAAATAGCAAAGTACATCCGAGGAAATACACTGCAGTGAAAAAGTAAACAGAATAAAGAAAGGGGAGAGAGAGAGAGAGAGGGAAAGATATGCAGAATGGTAAACATATGTACATAATACCCTTCCGCTTACTGTGCACTAGATTAAACTTAAAAATCCCAGAGGAGAAAAATGACATTTCTGCTTCTCTTGTTCTGCTAACAGAAGTTGATTGCTGGAAGAAAGTCAGAAATCCAGTTATTACTTAGCATTCTTATGCAACATTACTTTCTTTCATGAATAAAGCCCAATAATGTAGAAATAGGAGCAAAAATAGCCTAAATGACACGCACTTTTGTAATATACGTTAGAAAACTGAGATTTTCACTTATGAGTATATGGCTGGGGCGAATGACGGCTCTGAATCATTTTTAATAACACGTTTCTACTCTTCCACTCGATAGAATTCTTGAACATAGGTTCAGAGCAAAATGAAAGTCGAAGGGAGACGAAGGAGTCTGAATTTAACATTTATTTGAAGTTGAAGGGGACGACATGAGTTCTTGACAGACGTTAGACGTGCAAGTGAAAGTATTTTGCGAATTGCTCTATTCGCCTCTCACTAATTATAATGGATGACTCAAGTTAGCTACACAGTCAGTAGTCACGAGGAAAAGTTGCACAAAAATTCATACTCTCCTAAACCATATACACATTAAACTTTTTTTTTAAAACTTGAGTTAAGTTATGAAACATTCTGTTCAAGTAAAAGTAAGAATGAAATGCATTCTCTCTCTCTGTACTATAATAACATTAGCTACTTTCACATAAGGTAATTTACCTATAGCACTTTCTACGTTTTAGCCCAAAATATTAATAGTATGGGAGTTAGGTATTTGCATAAAACAGATATGTTACGTAGTACAGAATCGCGAATTAGTAGCGCAGCAAGTTAAGTAAGGAAATTATCCTCAGCAGCCACTACTACTAAACCTACATACAATGTATAGTTATGCCTTGTCTAAAGTTTACGATACGAGAGAAAGTCAAAGCCAAGACGGAGAGCTAGCTAAAGGGAAACTAATCCAGTTTTACCACTGGAGAAACTAATGAACATATTGCATGTCAGGCAAAAAGTGAGGAATTCATAGCATAGTTTTAACAATCATTATAACTCGAGCCGTTTACGAATTTTTACTAGGAGCCCAGACAAAGGAGATTTTTAAAGCTAAATAACTTGCATAGTCCATTCAATTTAGTAGCTTGTGAAAATAGCCATGCAGTTATTTCCTTTCTTTATGCACATAGGAAAAAAAACATGTACTGGGCTAGGAATTACTCTTGTTTTATGTATGTAATGTGAATCGAGCGACGGCTTTAACTTTTCAGATGTTCAGCACAGTCGTAACAGTGCAAATCAAAAAACAGGAGAATTATAACGAGATACACACACTATATACACATATAACCACTCTTGTCTAAAATTCGAATGCACACACATATATGAACTCTTGTCTAAAATTCTGATACCTACACTAAAGAAAATATAAAGTCTAGGCACTCGCTTTCTAACAATAGAACTCCACAATATGATTCCGTGTACGACGACATTAAAAGAATGGCAAAGAAACCTTGGAATCTATTGCTATTCCAATGCCCAATATTTAAGGAAAGCACACATAAGGTGAATTGACTTCTTATAAAGAGGATGAATGGGGAAAAGAGCTTTCTCCCGTAATTGATTTGTCGTGTTCTGCTATTTTCTTATTGATAAGATGCACTATTATTTGATGGTTTAGATTATTGCTGAGTTAATAACAGTAACGTTATTTCCTCTTGTCAGAATGCAATTTCATTTCGACTTCCTCCCAGATACATATTATGGGATATTTTCACGGGATTTTTCCATATTAATACAATTCCTTTGGAGAAATTATTTTTGACAAATCATTGCAATTCATTCTGGATCGCAAGTTTTAATTGCAGGTACGTTATTTTGACGTCTCTTATATTTATAGCTTTTCTCGTGGTTTTTAGTGGCCATAACCCACAATATTTTTTTCATTATGTCTTTTCATAATATTTCTACAGCATTATTAATACAGGGAAAGTATAGTGGAATGAAGAAAGTTTTTCTTCCGTGCATTCTCTTTTCATTGTGCGTATTCTGGTTTTCTGAGCAGAATTTTGGTAGTTAACGGGCGCTATGGGTCGGAATTCACATATTCACACACTGCGAGCATGAGATTCTATGAATGCAATAGCCAGGAGGGATTATGTATTTGGTAGGAAGTAAAGGAAACAATGGATAAGAAGAGAGAAATGGTAGCTGGCAGGAGAAAGTAGTGTATGTATTAGTAAGAGCAATAGTTATTGCATCCAATTCCTGTTATTTCTCAAGCCAACGTAAAATTCGATGGGAAATGGCCTGGAGGAGCGGGAGGTTGGAACAGAGCAGGGAAAATAGAGAAATAATGCAAAAGGGAGAAGACGAGAAGAGCTAGGAGCAACAAAACGACTACATCCATTTCACCGCCTCCTATCGCTCTCTCTGAACAGATAAGCAGAGACTGGGAGTGAAAAGGAAAAAATTTCACCGTGGTTCTCGGCACCCGCTCTGTGCTGATACAGAAGTTTGCCGCACGTTTGCACTCAAAGCGTATGTTCAAGACATTGCCTTTCTCTCTCTCCATGCTTGGTTGGTTGATACAGCTCCGAAGACTTGACAGACGGCCCTTCGGCTCACTTTTTCAACTTTTAAGCCTGCGAAAAATTCAACGAGCTCTATTATCCAGCACCTCTCTCCACAATTCAGAATTTCCAACACATGTTACATCTCCAGATTAGTGTTTAAGGCCCCTTTATTTATAGTCCCCGTAAAATAGCCGTTACTAGTTACTTTTCATCAAATAAAATTTTTAAAATATCCAACCACAGATTGTAAACCAAAAAACCTAGCGTGGATTTTAACGGCTCTTTTTTATGTTTGCTATTAACTGTGTACTACAACTTGTCTATCCATATAGTACAATCATATTTTAACCAATGGCCAATTATTTATTGTGTTATAATGAAACCTGGTACGAAAGAGCACTAGGTATTACAGTATACTAAATTATTTCAACATATTGACCGGTTCATTGTGTTGATTGTGTTAATATACACATAGAATGTGATAGTGTGTAGAAAAGTCTTAGATATATATATATCTGTGTATCCCTTAATAATAATATTACCTGATAGTCCTTGTGTGTTTGTGTGCCCATGTAAATGAAAAAACTTAAACCACCTGATTCCTAAAGGCAAGACAAGGAAATGACTAATAACTTTCCGTCATAAAAGCAGAGAACGACATCATTAAGAGCCCGAACAACAAACTTGTCTCACTCAGAATGGAATAAAAATAGGGAGAAGGTCTCTAAACCATTTTAATGCTCATCGTGACAATGATCATAAAAATAAAGTTTCATTTACTCCGTCTATAATTTTCCATTCGATTTCGTTCTTTTAGCCCTACTATTGCTACTCTGCAGTCTACACATGAAATAAAATCCTGCACTCTTGTACTAAAACAACATAACTGCTATATATACATCACTAGAAGGTACATACATGGGTTAGGGATACTTAAAAACATAAAAGAGTGCTACGTGCTTTAACAAAACCAAAGTAATGGAGGCGGAGGGCCGAGGAAAGACACTTTTAATGCGGTTTCCCTACGACACTATTTTACATGGCACACTTTACTTCATAAAAGTGTACTTTACATAGGTACACACTAGGGGTGGCTCTATAATCACATTTGCATACATATTACTCGGTGTTTGAAATAGATATTGCAAAATTAGCAAATAAAATACAACCACCATGGACAGTGAAATTATATCAAACCATCGGGAATCGGAATCAAGATTTCTTGACTATTCATCTTATGAAGTTTGGATGAAAAAACACAGCAATTAATATAATTATTAAAATCCTAGTGTAATTTAATTAATTTTATGTTCGTATTTTTGTTCATTCCGTTTGAGTTAATATTTATTACGTTTAAATCAAGTAATGTGTATCAATTATATACATTCACATGCGCCTTAATAATTTATTGGTCCATACTGCAGTTTTATTTCCCCATGCAAAACACTCAGCAGTTATTTTTAATTCAGTTTATATAACGAATCTGCTTTAATAGAAAGTTTCTAGGCACGCACAGAAAAACTAGAACGAACAACATATATATTATACGTTAGTGCTTAATTCTTAGACTACTGCAGAGGAATGTTTATTAAACAAGTTATGTATTCATGAATTAATAGCACAATGGCAATCCATTCACCACCAGGCATCATGTAATTTCTTGGTTAGTGGACTTTTGATAGACATTCTAGGGCAACGACCTTTGTGTAGGAAAACAGTCGTTGTAAAAGTGGTTTTATGTAAAAACTGTCCATTGTAATCTAGAAAAGCTAATGCCAAGGTTATATAACACGATAGTTTTCCTATTATTCTGCGGTTAGGCTGAGAAAAACTCATGGCATGTCCTCATGTCATCTACCAATAGTTAGCTAATGCTCCTGACAAGATATTATTAACCGTATCACAGCTTACTATACAATATATCACTAATTCTACGAACTACTTCAATCTTACGTGGCTTTATATAGATATTAATATTCATTTTAGCCTTCTAGGAAGCTATTTTCAGACTGCCGTGCATTTAGTACTTATGTCTTCTTGTCAACTGCTTGTCATACCAATTACTGTGTAGTGTTATTACTAGTAACTGAGACGTCTTCAAAACAATACGAGTATATCTGAGGTGTTGTACTGGAAAATAAATCCCTGATGTACTTATTGGCAACCGAAAATACCTGAATATCCTGTCGCAAATGAACGATAAAATATGTAATAAAATGGCTTAATAAAATAGTGTATTAGTATACATTATAATTAGAGTGATAATAATAATAATATGAGTAAATAGATAGAAGATTGGACAAAATCAAAAATCGTATCTGCCCATATTCTGCCTGCTAATTATTCCGTGCAGTTATTCGTTGTTCCCTGGCATCAAGACTTGAATTTAGGAATTTCACAAAATAAAAAATTCTCGAAAGGATCTCACAAACAAAAAAAAAAGACTTTTCAAATCACTTAATGTGACTGTAGATTAAATATATATCCTTTTGCAATAAATTGATACTTTGCTGAATCTAGAATTGGAATAAGTCTTATTTTAAAATGAGTCATTCATGAGATGAAGGCGGTAGGAGTTTATTGTACGTCTATAATGATGACCTAAAATGATTATGAGACAAGGTACACAGTACACACCTACGTTAAATAAAGATATAGTGGGGAAATATAGAGAAGGGAGGTATGTGGACAAAGTTTTTATATCATTGGCATATAAAGTATCTATCAATAACGGAAAGACAGGATGGGATTAGACAAGAGACAAGACAGTACACGACTAGCATTTATAGAGCTTCGTAAATTCTCTTGGGACACGAAAAGCAGTCACTCTCAGTCCACTACAGTTTCCAATCTACGAGACGACTAGTTACTGTCAGATGTCCATTGAGAATTAACAAACTCACACAGTTGAACTACTCACTTCTCTCCCTCAACACATCACGACATCCATATCCTACACTTATAACAACCAAATAATCGAAGCTATACACTCTCTACTACCAAAAACGACTTATTACAAGTGAACAGAGTCGTGTGAAAGCAAAGGAATCTTTATATGTGTATAATAAGGCTGTGTGGCCATAGTGCGTGAAGTTAATCAATAGATTCAGACACCCTAGTCAAAGTCACAGAGTAACCATCATAAATTAAACATTAAAACTCATCAATATGGTCAGCACTCTCTGTTTTACAATCACATTGCTTTCTCCCCATCAAAGACATACACCAACTATCTGCTACTTGAAATACGAACACTAATTATTATGCTTTATCCACCGCATGCCATGAGAATCTCTTTAAACACAATTTCATCGACTGGGTAGACTTTATTTCTTTGGCCCCACCCAATCCTTGGCTAGAATTAAATATCGAGAGTACAGGCCAAATATGTCGTAACAAACCACTAAAATAAATTAAATACACGTGTTTGTAGAGAAACAAGTTTTATTTAATTAGTCTAATTAATTATGTTTCTCACAATTAATTTTAAAATTCTCGTCTCATGGTGTTGGCTGATTATACAAGATACTTAATTTATAAAAAACTTTAATATTCATTGTCTATTTTATTTCATAGAAGGTTTTCGCACGAAGCCTTCAAACGACGCATCATTGGACATAATAAAATAATATTATTATTATTACATTATTAGATTTAATTGCATGAAACTCCATTTGAAAGCTATTGTAATGTTGCAAATGTAAAAATTACACGAAAAAGTTAAGGAATAACCATAACACGTTCAGGAAATATACTTAGAAATTTTGCATTCGTAAATACATATAATATGAATATGAGAAGAGTTCTATGGATAGGATATAATATCCTATTTGTGTATAAAGAAGGTTGGCAGTAGGAAGAGGGAATTTGAGTAAGGTGGCAATAAGGATCTTATTAAGATTGCACACTTTTGTATGTTTTAGAGGTAAATTGTGAGTTAAAGTATGGAAAGTGAGTAGGTCGTTGTGTTCAGTTAGGGAAATATGGCAATATAATACGAAGCCAATATACTTGTCAAAAAGATTAAGATGAATGAATGTCGTTTGGGGGAACTCGGTTCCGGTTTCGAAACCAATGAGCATTTTCCAAAAGCAGTTATCCTCCGCTCTGAAACGACAATGACAATAGAGGGGCAGGTCAACTCGCCTCTAATCTTAAGCGCTATGTTACATTATTATGTGGGTATTGGAATACCAAAAAGACATCACCCTATGTACACAGACATACAGATACAGCACAAGGAGGAATTTAGTTGGCTATAGCTAAAAGAGAGAGAGAGAGAGAGAATGTATGTTTAGTGTGCGTGGACCCCTACCCTTACTCTTGTCGCACCATCACAGGACGAAAATGCTATTTCTAGTTTCATGGCCATGCAGACTGAAAGAGCTTATGGTAAGGAGCTGACAGGAGTACACTCCTTGCATTCAAATATCATCCTCAAACTAAACTACTCAACTATTTCGTATTTTCCCTTCCTAGATATTAGCATTATGTTACCACAAGATCTACTTACCATTGTAGTTTCTTTGGGCGGAAGTCAAGGCGAGACAATGCAACCTGTCATATACAGGGCACTCAAAACCGTTACAGTTATCATATTTTTAAACGCAATTATAACTGCTCATCCCAACTAACCCTTATAAATAACTCTTAATTGTTTCCGATAAAGAGATTTTCGATAGAGAATAGTAGCGCACAGGAGACCTGTTATATTATGACAAATATTTTTATGTAGAAGGATATTTTGGACAAACTGGCTGATAAAATAAGCATAAAATGCACATTTCTGCGTCAAAAGTGCAAAAGATGCATCCTAATATTCTTTTTATCTCGAAATGGATATATATTTTTAGCTAGGATGCTTAGGTCCGTCGTTGTGAATTGGGGAGATGTAGATTGAAATTTCATTTTTCACACGGAAACCTCTGCAAGTTCAGTGAAGGGAAATAAAGGGTAACTCATTCCAAGTTGCACACGCATGTTGCACATATATATCTTGTGCCTATCACTTTGCCATCACCATCAGGTTTCAACTGGGAAAATTGTCGATTTAGCTTTGACTTTCACCTAGAATATTTTGGAGAGAGAGAGAGAGAGAGAGTTAGGGTGCACAATAGTGCGAGGAATATATTTGTACTGGGATATCTATTGTAGAAAACGAAGGAAAATTGAACTTTGTCCTGTCGTGTCCTCTCCTGTCCCGTTTGGATTTTTTCCTCACGTTATTTTGGTTTTCTAGGGGAATATAGTGTAATAGGTTGTTGCATTATAGTGTGTCGTATCGGATAGCCTGAGCTGGAGGAACATTATTGCTCACATCAGAAGATCACACAGAGAGAGAGAGAGAGAGAGAGAGACGAGGAAGTCTTGCTCTTTTACCAGTACAGACGAAGTACATTGAAGTAAAAGCGATTTGAACATTCAGGAAAAAACGAAAAGCCATGATCATTTTTCTTCGTGCTTTTCTTTGTGCATGGCTGTCTTGTCTTGTACTTTAGTGCTACCTTAACGTATACATACAGATAGATTTTACATCGGATACTATAGGGCTGACAGTCCTACATGTATTATACTATTTATAATGCATGTCCTAGGCATTAGTTGTAAACATATTGTGCACTGACTCCCTATATCTTTCCTTTCACTCTTGCCCTTAAAGCCCCTTTGATTTTCTCTTGTGCACTGTTTTGTGATGGGATGTGATGGAACTCAATATTCTCCAGTGGTCGTATCCTATCCACTCTTGGCTTGCATATTGCATTAAGAAGAGTTTTTTTTTCTTTTTGGACGTCTCTTTTATGAAAAAAATGAATAAACGATACTGTCACGACTCCCCTTCCCTTTCATTCCAAGAGTTAACCTTTACTTATTGTGCATCAGAAAAGAAAATCTACAATACAATCTTGTCCGAGGAATCCTCTTTACGGATTTTGCATTATCTCAATGTTAGAACCAATAGCACGCTATCAACTCAAAGTCTCTCCACTCAGAATTTTCAATACCTACATTTATCTACATTCATATGCATCTCTTTTCATTTATCCATATCCAAAAGAATTCCGGGGACTTTAGTGCCCTCGGCTACTTTCTCTTTAACCTTGTACTATTTGCAAATAAGAATTTCTGAAAACATTCCCGATTTCTTCGAACAAAATTGCTATTAAAACAGATATCCGCAAAATGTGTACAAGGCCACGCCTATAATGCTGCAAATATTAATCTTTTCATGTTAAACTAAAATACTTCAAAGATTTGACACCTATTTTTATTTCTTAAAATATTTTTACATTTATTGCTACCCGGAAACATGAAAAAAAAACCTTCTATCTAACGAAATAACTTAAAGTACAATATCCTGGGCACTCGTATTTATTTTGTATGGTAATAAATTGGCATTATTAATAGCAACATCATCCCAATAAAATGGGAAATGTATCAGAAAGTCTTTTGGTTTGATTTCCGAGTAATACAGAGCAGAGGTAAAATCGGAAGGAAAAAGAGCAGAGCCGTTGACACACTAATGCCCCAAGGTAAACAATCCTCTTTTTTCAATTTCCACAGAAAGCTACAGCAAACAACAAGGATAAGTGCACCGAAATTTCCACATTGTACTGGCCACATTAGAGTTTACCAATTTAGCCTCGTAGGCTACTCCGTTTCTCTTTCTGTTTACATCATCCAGTCAGAGAGCAAACTGAAACTTCAATCTCTATACTTCCAGTGCACATAGGAGCTTTTCCTATTCAACTTATGTAACTTAGCCGGAAGGTTTTAATATTATTCCACACACACGGACAATAACAAGCAATTGGTGCCCAAAACCCTTATTTGTTTCCGTTTTCAATATGTTCCCAACATTGAGTGTGACGCTGTCTCCAGGCAAAAAGATCTCTTCCACTCGAAAAAACAATAGTCTACGTCTGATGAGCAATATATTTCTAGCGTTCCATACAAATATGGCGTTCTACATAGTATATACGTATGTATTACTGATTTATTCATCATGTTATACAGATATACCTACAATACACATTCGCATTCCGTTTTCACGTTTAGAAAAGTTGTGGCCCTTTGTAACTAATACTAGAAATCAGTTACACTCTCATGTATTTAAATTATCCAAATACAAATACCTGTAACACGTGCATCAATGTCAATGACATTTCCTTATTTATCGTTGAAATAGCTCACCAAAACAATTTGCGCTTCATTAATCTTTCATTTCACTTTCAAATTCACAACAACAACAACAACTGGTGATAAGTTAATGTAGGAATAAGCGCTAAAGATTTGGTGTTGCTATTTAGGAGTGGAAAGATGGAAAATGTTTTTTTACATGGTGAAAGTGCTACAGAACTTATAATATTTGGACAAAATGTCTATTTATACTTGCTTACAATTAAATACAATTAATAACAACATTACTTTGATACAATGGATGTTTTTGTCAGGTAGGATAATTTGTATAGAATGCTACAGGGGACAGGGAACATAGGTGTGCAGCTCAAAAAATAAGCAATTGTATTGAGCCGGTAATTCCAGTCTTGAATTTTAACAGAATATTAGAGACAAGGCGGAAGGAAGTGTGCGTGTGACTGTAAATAAAATAAAATCCCAGAGCATGCATGAATGGATGTATATGGTCACTAGCTTTAGCTCTGCTACTTTCCCGAGTCTTAAATTTGAGATTGAATGGAATGTTTTAGTGGAGAGAAGATATGAGATGGCTACAAACTACAATCAGACATTTTATTTCTGTATGCACTGTAATGTTATTGTACTGTGTGATTGTGTGTGTATCTCCTTTCTAGTAGTAGGTAGTGTAAATAAAAGGAAGAGATACGCATCTGAGTATTTCCTCTGGTATTTTGTATATTTAAGTGTATCTAAAATAAAAGAGAAGTAAAAGAAACAGTAAGTAGAGAGTGGAGTAGAATAAACAGACGGAGAGTAGGCAGAGGGATGTAGGAGAAAGGCAGTGGAATTGTTAAAGAAGAAGGAGTAGAAGGAGTAGAGCTTTCAACTGGTCTGCTGTAATGTGTAGCTGGAAGTGGTAGTAGCCATCTAGCTACCTCAATTCAAGTACATTGAAGGCAACTAAAGGCTATCACAAAGCTATAGATTAAGGATAGGAGGGCAAAGGAGAGAGAGAGACAGAAAGTGGAGTTAAGAGTAAAGGGAAAAGCAAAGGCGTGCGTTCGTCTCGCCTGGCTTCAGTCCGGATTTATTTGATGGCGATTTTATTACCGATTTTCCCTTCCTGCTCTCCCTGGCTTTTTTCTCCAGAGGACAGGACACGACCCAAGGAACTAGCATCTCCATTTGTAATGGGATTTAGATCCCCTCCTTCCTTTCCTTCCTCAAAATCCAAAATCGGATTTGAATTTGGATCTCTCTTTTCTTTTTCTCTATTTTATCGCCATCCCCTCCGATTTGTACATGTTCGGTGTTCAGGACGAAAAAAGGGATTATGCCTGGCATTTATGAGAATGTGGCTTGTAAGATTCTTTGCCATCACTCTCTTTCTTGTTGAGTATAGCTGGAATTGGGGAAAGAACCTCACCAAAAGAGTCACAAGAGTAGACTTGAAGAGTTCTCATTAGGAGGTCAGAGGTCATTTTATCCCTTGGCACTCCACTAATGCTCCCATTGTCATTCCAGCCCCGTTGTCCATTACGTTCTACATTCAAGTTGGAAGGCGACTAAGAAGAAGAAGAGGAACCAAGCTCCCAGAGACACCATTCCGTCTATTTGCACGTACAGAAATATATATATATATGAGTATATTTATTTGATATAGGAACTAAGTATATCTCTCTCACTTCCTTCTCTTCCCTTCATTTTCCTTAGTTGCCTGGCCTGGCTTACCAACGATCTCATAATATTAGAACAGAATCCTGTACATGTAAGACACTTTAGTTATGTAGGATGCATTGGAATTCGGAATTGCAAAGACATGACATCCACATCCTCACCAGATACGACAAGGACTATATAGGTGAAGTAGAGTAGGACACACAAGATTTCAAGGAATTGCGACAGACAGGTATTTACCTACCTTAAATAACCCATTTTTCAGAAGTACACTAATGTCAGGGCATGTGTAGGCACCCTTCATACAATAATCTACAGATAGCAATGTGTAGAAAGTGACTAATGCTCGGAAATAACTCCCTCTTGATGAAGACACATTAGAAATATCTTCCTATATACGCAGATTCCCGACCATCCCTTTTAAAAAGGTAGACATCGTGAAAACAGGAAAGCAGAAACCTGCATCTTGTAGCCATGACCAGAGTAATGCGATAAAAGCTCCAGGAACATCGCACTGTAAAAAGTAATGTAATGTATTATTGGTTGTCTATGCTCTTGCCGATCTTTCACGTCTAGGTGATTCCAGCCTCATTGTAAATTCTGTGCCAGACCACTTAGCTCTTGTAAAGCATTTGTAAAACAAAGGCTCTTTTCCCTTTCTTCAACGCTCTCACTCTTTCCCTTTTCGCATCTGATACGTTACCTTACTTTTTGGCCAAAGATTCCGTCTCCAATCAAATTGAGATCGATATCTACATTATTGTGTGAATTTACAATTCCTTTTCTCAAGCCATATCACCACCAGCACAGATAATACCTATTTACAGATACTTGTCCTTGTGGCATACATGACATGACAAGATAACGGCCCTGACTCTTCTCCTCTTATCTTACTTCTGTTTTTGGCAAAACAATATATATTGCCAAAGAATCCTGGATAAGCAAACAGAAGAAACATCGCCGAATATTTAGTACACTATGAACCTGCCTTCTCTCTTCATTCACATTACTTTCCAATTTCACCATAATAATATGCATTACTTGTATACTTTATTGAACATCTCATATCGTCATATCGGGTTTCTCTCTCTAGAATTTTTATCCTTTCACAAAAGCATCCCCAACCAGATACTTTTCATAAATATTACAAAATGTTCAGACTATAATAATATGAAACATAACTCTCTCGCACATAATGTTCCTAACAAATACTATCATAATAATTTGTCAAAGAATAACTTACAATTTTTTGGGTTAAGGTTATATATAATTACATTTAAGATTATACAGATTATTTAATACGCTTTAATTCCGTCACATTGTTGTCTGAATGGCTTAATCGAAGAAATAATAATATAAAGAATGTTATACTAACTACAATGATAAAGGAAATAAGCGTTGGGATCACTAGAAAAGAAATTGAAAATGCAATGAATGACCATAAATTACTGTTTATAAAGCGAGTATGTCAAGAATTTGCATGGATCTATATAAGCATAGACGTAAACAGCTATATAGAAGGTTTGCAGCTTTATTTTTCTTGAGTTTAGTAGAGAATTTCCTGCACATACATGTAGCATAGCGCAATGTGCTAATAGTGCATGTTATCTGTGTTAGGTTATGAAAATGCGGGAGCTAATACACTAGTAAGGATATTGTGAGCATGTCATTTTTCATTTTTTACGAGTCTGTCGAGATTCTTTCGTCATATATTTCCTCTCATAAATAGAAAATAGGGAAAGACTGTTCATTTCCATAGCCCTTATATACAACTATATACCTACTAGACATTATATAACTATTCTGCAAGACAGTTTATATGCATATGAGTACATAACCTGCCCTGTATGAACTTCCTCATCAAACAAACATCCAGGGTAGGACATAATATTTTTTGCATTGTTTTTACAATACTAACAATTTGAACTTGTTTCTAATATTTATGTTTGAACTAATATACAAAAATTGAATAATGAAAGTGCTAAGTGAAGCAAAATGCTATTTGTCAATAATTGAAATAGTAAGATGTACAATTTGAAATATAATTGATAATGTGGTGTATGTTAAAAAATAGGGATACCCTGAATGTAAGTGACACACTGCTACACTACAAGTGCAAAAAGATTCATATGAACTTCTGCCATCTTATCATATCAAATCATAATGCATAAAACCAAATTCCGTTCTAGTCGACTCTGTTCCGTAGTTTATGCATAGGGAGAGTGCTAAGTATAAGGAGAGTAAGAAGAGAAAAGGCATTTGAGAGTCGCTTTTATCTCCCGAGTCAATCGCTTGAATTTTGATGAGCACTTAAATCTTGAAGAAGGGAGCAAACCACAAGAAAGTCAACGAGAAATCCTGCAGCTGTACCTATGCATAGTGCCAAGGAAAACTATACACATAGACTATGATAATATTAGAGATTTTATGTATGTATGTGTAGGTATGAATGTTATTTTCTAAGTCATCCTCTTGACTGTTGTACTATAGTTTCTTAGAAATTCTAAGAGTAACGCAGTGGGAGCGAAAGGAGATTTTCACTCTTATTTTTGCGTTGGCACTGGGGAAAGAGAAAGAAAACCGCAGGAAAGCAAACTCAGTGAGTTTACTGAACTGATATGATGTCGAGGAAAGCTCACATTCAAGAACATACACTAAAGAGACAACTTTCATGAACTTTCTCTCTTCGTTTCTTTTCCTTGTCTAGACGATTCACATCACTTTCCTTACTAGCACACTAATACGCAATGTCTTGAGAGTCTTTGGGATGAGTGTGCGACAGCATTAGTGTCAACTCAACTGAACAACTATTTAGTTCCATTGTATACATATGAATATATATTTTATCTCTATTTTCTATTTAAACAAAAGGAAAATTACGGGAGAGGAAGGGGATAAAGTCTTTCAAGTGCGTGCCAAATGTGTAACCGACTTTTTATTACAATTGCCAATAAATGCCAAGGAAAAGTGAATGGGGATTTTGTGAGGAAATGGAATTTTTAACTCCCCCCGATAAATTCACCCGCATAAATTCCATTCACTTTAAACAGAGTTGGCTGGACTGATGTAGATTTTCGGTGAAAAGAGCAGTTTGGCAATTTGGCATGGTAGAGCATACACATGGATTAATATACAACGTAGCAATGCAATCAAATCTTTTGAATTATTTCAGAGAGAGAAAGCGAGAGAGAGAGAACATTGGCGTTGATTGTAACTTTCTTCTGCTCTCTCTGTTTCTGTCGTGCCAAATTTGGCAGGGATGAAAATAAAGAAAACTATCTGACCGTACGCATACTTATATAATACGCTGCAGAAAGCACATCTTTTGTCACAACCAACTCTCTCTAGGATGAAACACTAAATTTAGACTTTCTATATACGCAAATACATAACAATATTACATAGACACTATAGAATATATCAAATATACAAAAAGAACACGAATATATATACACTATATGCTAATAGTCAAAA
This sequence comes from Tomocerus minor, assembly GCA_009936455.2. Lineage (NCBI taxonomy): Eukaryota > Metazoa > Arthropoda > Collembola > Entomobryomorpha > Tomoceridae > Tomocerus > Tomocerus minor. The sequence continues at coordinate 17,149 of JAAAYG020012198.1, forward strand.
TACAACTTGACTCTTTCGCCAGTAAATGAGAAAAACGTCCAAAGGACTTTTAAGATACAACATTTGATGTGCTGAATATTTTAAGAAGAATCGCAAGGGAATAAAAAAAAACTAAGTAGACAACTGAAAAACAAAGATGAGTAACTTGTCCTTCCATTCCTCTCTCTCTCTCTCTCACTCTCACTGTCTTCATCCTCTGAATTTACTGTTAACGAAGAGCAATTTGCAACTGACAGAGTTCATGCTACTTTATTTCTACAACTTGCAAAGATTTACTTTTTATTATGACGAAAGTTCAACTGCATATTCTTTCACTTTCCCTTTGTCCAATTTAAGAACAAGTTTTAAAACGACTTTTTTTTTACTTTAACACACTACACTACTGTGCTATTATGTCTATATATATTTCATCCCTTCATCTCATGTCTTGTCAACAGTTTTTATTTAGCATCCTATTTTATTGCTCTTTTACTTACCAATATTTTATCGTCCTGAATTCTGCGTACCTACTAGATTTGCGACAGTAAAACAGCATCTCTGATATCTAATTCTGAACAAACAACTTCATAAGAAATCGAAACTATATAACCACGCAATGCTACTAAAACTTAATTCTCTGACATCAATTCGTCAAAATTGTCAAGAATACACTATTTTAGTATAGACATTTTTATTACAGTTTTACCTTGTAATATCAGTAAAATATGTGAAACGACAGGAGATAAACTGCTCGCATTGTCATCATATTTATTTGGGAATGACATTTTGGGACTTTGTACTTAGGCAATCTACGGCACAATTTGGTCTATTTCACCTACAATATATAAATAACAATTTTAATTATTATTACTAGTAAAATTTTAAAAGTTCTCCAATTAAAAATCTACTATGTGTGTGTTTCCCATGTAATAAAGTAAGTTTTGAGCCACAGTAATGCTTTATGGAAGATAGTATTGGTCATAAAATTGTAGGGAGGAGAAATGTGAGGATATACAGGGAAGTCGCAATCAGAGTGCATAAAAATTCTATTGTGAGTTATGTAGTAGAGCAATAAAAATAGATAAGTGTCTTGAGTAGCAAAACCAAAGTAAGCCCATTTGAAGTGGAATGCGCATCTTTGTGCATATGTAGCATCGTAAAAAGGGAGCAATATTCCATATTAATGTGCACAGCTCTCTTTTACAGCATTTTTTTTACACACTACTAAATATGCTCTAGTTTCTAGTGGAAAGTTTGAAGTTTTTTTCATTCACACCTCAAAAACGCGCACATACAGTATATACTGATACACATTGTATATATATATATAGTGCTTCTTCTTTTAATAATCCAGCCAGTATAACATATAGTAGTGTGACTTTGTTGTATAAGTTATATTATCATAGTAGGAAGCAAGGACATATTATTTGAAATATATAAGGAAAATGTGTTATGTACACAGTTCACGTCGTAGCTAACGTAAACAAGAAATGTGCATGCTAAGTTAAGCATGTAAATATACTGGTGGTAGTTGTAGACTTGTTGTGTCATAATATTCCACTCATAAGACAGTTGGAGAAGGAACGTCTTTTAGGTTTATTACATTTGCACTTTTCGCCAAATTCATTTGCATCTCATAGAATTTCATGTGAGAGGAGAAGACAGTTAGCAAAAGTTGAAACGAACCTCAAACTACATATATACACATAAGAGAGACACAACAGTCTTTAACATACATACATTCCATTGCTAGGCATGATAACACGGACACAGAAGGAGATTAATCCTGAACTTTTCTCTCATTCTAAATGCTATTATTTATGTGAGCCCATTATATCTATGTCTTTAATCGTCTTCTCTTTTATGTGGCTAAATGTGCATTAACTTATCTGCAGTGTAGCATATACTAGCGGGGAACGTTGCATGCAAGCAAACAAAGCAGAACAAAAGGGCTAAACATATAATATTGTATTAAAGCAAATCATGAAAGTCCTCAGATTAGAATTGTTAAAATGGAATTATGCATATTTCCTTCAGCCGAGTAATTTTCTTTTACTAAAAGAGCATCAGCCTATAATATATGTCTAGCTAACTAACTAATGTTAAGGGTTAACACAAGTCAAAGAGAAGAGAGGAGCCAGAGCTAACGACACACATTTTCTTACAGTCAACAAAATCCACAGTCGTAACACCCATTTTCTAACTACCTATACTAAATATGTCGTGCATAATAATAGAAACTTTATTTATTAGACTACACGGCTTAGAAACTAGGAAAATGCAATTGTATAAATAAATACTATAGACACTGAAGAAAATAGAGTTACATATATATATGAGTCATTACATTAAATTGCACAACATTAGATTACATTGAAATTCCTATTTTATATATTGATGATAATGGTCCTTCGAGCAGATATACACTTCCTTTCTCTATTTTCTTATTTTAAAATCAGAGTATCATGGATCCATTTGTATTTGCTTTATGGTAAGGTATGTAATTTCGTCAGAGTATCACAATGGGCACTTGTTCCGTGAATTTTTGCTACAGAGAGGTGCTGTGTTTGCAATATGCACAAAAGAGACTGCCTCCCGCAAAAGACGACATGATACATTACTGTAGAGAAACAACTGAGCCGACAAGAATACAAAATACGAAGACTTTCCTTTAATGCTCAACTTGAACTGATGTAATCTAACTAAAGGAACATTTAGTCACTCATTCTCCTCACTATACAAAGATAGTTTAGCGTTTAGCTTTTCTATTTGTATTCATATCCTACGTAGTAGTATGTATAATATGCTCTAGTGATGCAATCTCCACGTACTGTACATTCATATGCCTTAGAGTCTGTGTCAATACTCTGTAAAATTGCACACATAAAAACTACAATGTGAAAGTTAGTGCCTAAACGTGTATAATTTGCAAATCCCACCCAAGTTTACACGGAGAGATACAGAATCTGTACAGTGGAATGAAAAGGTAAAGGAGAATAAGTTGAAAGGAGAAAATAGTGCAAAAACAATTCCTTATAGTGCTTTGGAATTGCTGAGAGTCGTCTTTTGAGAGTTGAGTTCAACTATCAGAAGATCCATTGGAAAATGATGAAAAAACACATTGAGGAATATTAAGTGAGGTCGGAGGTCGATAAGATGTTATGGGGTGAATTAAGTGACACGACAGAGAAATGAGATTCTGTGGTAGTGAAGAGAGAAGTCTTGTATAAGAGTCGGCTTATTGTCTCCCTCCATCTCGCCGAGGTTCTTTATGCAAATGACGTAATTATGGCTATTGTGCAAATTTGCAAGCTCACATTTATTTTATTTTATTTCTCTATTCCCTCTCCGGCTCTCGACTAATAACAATGTGCCTAGGCCGACACAAGGTTCATTTCAGAAATAGGGATACATACTTAAGTCTAACTGAAGTGCATGTGTGCTCTATAGAGTCTAACGAAAAAGGATTCAATGCAAAGTGTAATGTAGAATGCTATGCGGCTATTTCCAGTCTGAAAGGAACAATACTCCTCGTGGTTTGACTCAGTTAGTACTATAGTTTAACTTGGTTTGCTTTCCTTTGGCTAGCCTGCCCTATGGCTTGCTCTGTGAAGTGAAACTGAACGAGGCACGACAGAAAACAGCAAAGCGACAAATAGAACGAGACTTTACAATCTGCAGATTAGCTTCAATTCAGAATTCTGACGCCTTGCTTTTGTGCTTTGTGTATATATGGACTGTTTTACAAGAGGAAGCTAGGGAGAAAGTCTTTTCTTTAGCTACTTACTCCGTAGACTCCTGCAAAATGAAAGCTTAGGCCTAAAATCTATAGAGAAAGTAGGAAGTAAAACTCGAGAATGGTTATTCCTACGGCTTACATAGCATAACATTACTTTACATCGACTTGGCTACCACTATTTCTCTTTTATAAATACAAGCTGCTCCTTCCTACATATACAAAACTACACAACCTATATGTACATATTATATAAATATATCATGTACATACAACAAAAGTAAGTAGCACTTGTACTTTATAGTCGACACTATTTGAATATTTTCTCTGGTTAGTCTTACATAACAACTCCCTTTTAACATACTAACAACGATACAATGTTAATCTACTGGTTTCTTTATGCTAATAACATTTTCAAAAGAGAAAGAGTGAGAAAAATGTGATAGCCATTTAAATTCTTCAAATTCAACACTGTAAATCATTTCCTTCCTTCCTAGTAGATAGCATATAGGTGACGTGACATGAGATCACTCTATATAGCAAAACAATTTTTCCTACTTCCTACCTTAACAGTATTGCTAAATGCACAATATTTCATTTTGCCCTTCTCAACATCAACCCACTTCAAATCTTTCACTACAACTCAGAAAACACTTTGATGTGATGTGAGTGAATGAGAGTCAACGTATTCTTATCTTGCCCCATTAGATTTCCGGACTTTGCATGATTAAACAGAAGCCCATTACTTAAATAACTAAGACTAGAGCTGACATACAGAGCAAAGCCCTAAGAATTCCTCTACGAAGAAAGAATGTAAACTTTTATATAAGATATTATTACTACTAGAGGATATACTATATAGTATACATATACTATTACTATTACTTATTTCCCTGTGTATGTGAATGATTAAGTTACGTTTAGGAAGGTTGAAACGCATTGCTCACTCACATCCTATAAAATATTACTTTTATCTCCTTTGAAACGGCCTTTGCTCTTTATGCCCATAAAATTATAAGAGTCTCTCTTTCGCCTGTGGACTTACTTAGTCGTAATGAAAATCCAAATTGCATACACACTAAAATAAATTCTATAACCAAAGTACCTACCTACATATAAATTAAAAGCTATATCTCTTTTACTAAAATAATCGTGACTAAAAGAACAGAGAGAGAGAGGGAAGCTGAATAACAATCACTTTAGAACTGTAACACATTTTCCAACTAGGTCCTTTAAAACTATATAATATTATAAGTATAATAAAATAAACAGTTATAGATATATAGTAGTATAGTTTGCACAGGGAAAGTAACTAGCTAATTTTCCTCTTCCATTTCATTTTCAACTTTCACCTACTTTCACCCTTTACCTATGCATGGATATGTATATCATGCTTTAGCTACTAGAGGGAAATAGAAACACGGAAAATACTAAGTAACTAAAGAAAAGTAGGAAAGAGTTAGAGAGTTCTTTGATAGGAAGCCAGGCAGGTTACTCACGAATCAGTAGTTTGTTTCATCTGATAGCTTTTCTACCTACTTGCAACAAATGTGGCTTATGGGCTATTTTAAAAGAGTTAAACTCTAATGATATATACTTATAAAATTTGTAATCACGGAACCGGCCTATGTACTTACAAATAGCTACTATAACTAAGTTTAATATATTATTTGAAACTTCAGAAGAAATCAGGCAGGTCCCTTTTACTTTAGCTTTACTATTGCATTAAAACTAAGAATCAAATACAAGGGAAAATATGTAGGTCAACTATTATGAATGTTTTATTAATAACATTTTAGAGCATAAAGATTGATATTACTTTGCGAAAATCTGACTATCGTCTACATAAATTACTTTCTACTACTAATACCACTTTCACTCTGAGGAATGTAGCAGAAAGGCATTTTCTACTATGCACTCGACCAATAAACTTGTACACAGAGAGAGAGAGAGAGAACTACATACAGTACTATAGTTGTAATTGGATCTAAGAGCGAGTATTACATTAAAATATCTGCTTTTGGCGATTCCTCTGTTCCTTACATGTTTACTGAGAATTCTATCCCATGAAATTAATTCAATTCAAGGAATTATATAAAACTAATCTTAGCAGTATGTATCGTAGCTGGACAATTTAAAATAATATTTGCCTATCATTATTTTCCTACGCCTATTTACACAGTATAAAAATTCTATTCCCTAACTGTGAAGTAGGATTGAACATTTAATAGAAGAAGGAAAGCAAAGGAAGCTCAGTACCTCAAAAGTAATGTAGCACACGTAAATTGGTTGTCAAAATTTTACACAAAAATAAATTGCAAGTATTTATGCAACGTCTTTGCATATCCTTTAATAGTATTTTTCAACACTGTCTAGTCTGTTTAGATGGGGAAAGTCTTTAACGATAGAGAAAATAACAAGACAGAGCATAATGTTTATGTCGGAGACCAGGGGGTTCCCTAACAATTCTCAAGTTATAAATAGGACAATGCTTAGAGCCATCTAGGCTGCATAATGTATTTTATGGGTCTAAGCATGTGAAATTGCTACTTTCCCTCTCTCTCTGTCTTCTAACATGAATGTTTTTAACTGCTTTCTTACGTATATGGCTCGATGTTACAAATACTATAGTAGATCTGACGATAGTGATTACTTAGGTTAGGACACGTACTATAGTTAAGCAAAGAAAATTAATTTTCTTTCATACGAGTTCTAAAAACTAATATATGTACCTATCTCTCACATATCCTACTTTCTGCATATATATATATCAGTATATGTAGTGAATAGTATAGAAATTCAAAAAGAGAGAGAGAGAGAGAGAGAGAGGGAAAGATATATCGTGTAATGTGGGAGGGGAAGTCTTTAGGAATATTTTATTATGCGATATTCGCAACAGTCGCAAGGCAAAAGGAAAGGGAAGTAATAGAAAGGAGGGAAAGAAGAGAGGTGATCTCCTGAGTTTAAAATGCGTTTCACATTACATCAGCTATAAAGGTTATATGAGTAATAATAGGGAGGAATCTACTTTCCCTATGCATTTTCCCGTATTTACTAGCTCTCTATTCATACAAGTGCATGCTATGGGCATGTAATTTAAATCCTAACGAAATATAAGTAAGTTACAGACGAAGGACAGAGAGCAAAGCAATTTTCTCGAAGGAGGCGGGACGCGGGACGGCTAGCAACCTGCTGACCTTGTTTTCTCTTTGAATTTCCCTAAAGGTAAATAGTTAACTTGAAGCAAGAACGTTCCTTCATCTTTAGCACTCCCTAAAATCCATACCAAAACTACCTATACTTCTATACACATAGTCACTCTGTATTTTTAATCTGACTAATATATTACCTCAGCACTACAGGTATCTTCTATCTTCTACACTTGCAAAAAAAATCCCTTTTCAAAGTAATTTCTTTCGGAATGAGTAAAAAGACAGCTCTTTAATCTTCTATTAGCAGTACATATATGTAAATCACTAATAATATTTACAGGTTGATTCTAATGGATAGTTGTGTGGCGGAAAGTTTTAGGGGATGGGCTTTCGGCTGTTGGTTTTCAAGAGTTTCGGCTCCGCTCTACCATTCAATGAATATAATTAGTAACTGTTTTGTTAGTCTTTGTTCACTAACTCCAGGATTGGAATCTGATAATCTAGTGGCTTTCGCTTTTGCTTGATCCTATTACACGCTTGCTTGTAAGAATTTCCTCAGCTTCGTCACGCAAACACTTCACGGAGAGAGAACTTCTGCCTTCATTCCCATTATACACTAGGTACTTACACTATAGACTTACACCTATTAGCCTATTAGTAACTTATAAATTCACAAAAGAAAGCGATATGCTTACTCTAGAGCTAGTCCTCACAATTAACTACCAAACATAAACACCACTAAAAACTGTATTTGAGTTGGGAACGTGCCTTTGTAATTAGAGCTCGGTGAAAGTGGAAATATTAAAAATCCAATTGAAAGATGTCGAAACCCCAGGGGCATTTATCACATATTGTTAATGGGACACTTTGATGAAAGTTCTCCACGTTTTGAATTATTAGTGACTACATTAAGAATGGAGTATGGTTGTATAGTTCTATGTAATTATGTAGCCATTACAAACATTACAACAATCTGATGTCAAAACTCCTTAATGTTAACCCAGTGAAATTGCTATCAAAATTAGAAAGGAAATTTTAGTTTATCTCTACACAGTAGAGACTCCTGGGTTTTTTACAAGAGATTTTTTTTGCTAATAGTCTTTGCAAAATAAAATGAGTCCATTGAAGGGAGATAGGGTGGGCGTGGAAATGCAAATAAAGATCAGTTGCCGTGCACCTGATATTCCCTCAGCATGCCATTTCCTCATTATGCTGTCTTAGCTTCCAGCTCATGTTTCTTGTGACTTTCTTCTGCACAGCTGAAAAGTCGAAGGGCACTTCCAGGAAATGGACATGAACGAAGCGTTGTGTATTACTAACTTTCTCCAACTTTATGTCCAATTCCGACTGCTAGTGTTCAAGAAATAATCATGTTACCACTTTTCACTAGCTAGGTACTTCCAATGACTCTGGCTCCAAATTAAACATGCAATAAATATCTACTTACCCGAACTACTTCTATATTAACAAACACTCATTTCTCCTCTAAACATCAACCTAATTATTATAATTCCCTCGTTTACAACGCATTTTATGGGTCAAATTCTAAGGTTGTCAGCTGCGAGGTCACTGGACTCAAAAATTCATTGTTTATCGCCCATTTAATCGCCATTCCTCCTTTCCAACTACTTCATTTCAAGTGAGAGAGAAATGTAGCGGAAGGAAACATACATGCACTCTCATACCTTACTACTTACTACACACACCCTAGAATCAAAGCTTTCCCCTTAACAACTTATATAAAGCGCATAATCAAATATTTGAAACGAACATCCTTCCTTTCCTCTCTCTCTCTCAGACTCTCTCTACACTTGCAAGGTATTACTTTAGTACAACTGTATCTTTCACTTGACTTACCTAACTGTCAACTTCCCCTCCTATTGATTTCTCTTATTAGAAAAATTTACATCTTTTATGTCTTCAATTTACGACACATGTTGCGCTCGAACACGTAGCGAACCACATACCTTTAGCAGACTCTTTTACATTCTTAGACTACATAAACTCGACTTTAAATCCCTTTCAAGAATATCAATATTCTTACAAGAACCCAACTATCAGTACCTAAGCGCCTAATGTACACGTATGAGCTTTGAAATGGGCTGTAACATACATCTTCAATCATATAGAACCAATTTTATAATCTAATGATAACAGTGATAGTATAGTACCAACGTAAATATAATAATATAATAATAATTTGCATATTGCAATTTTGTAGAAAGTCATTCCCAATCGCTTTTAAACCATCATTACTAAATTAACGATGTTCACCACACAAATTAACATTCTTTATGTCATACGCGTATACATTTCAAAATTACACCTATCCAACTATACATTGATATTATTATTTTCTGTTTGACATTTTCTAACCGACTTAAACAACAATGGGCAATAATGGCCTCCTGATTTTAAAATTTCGACATACGTGACTACGAGATCAGTATAGTAAAACTCTGCCTACGATTACTTAAAAATGCATTTAAATGAAACCGAATGTAGCATTTTAACGTACTAAGTTACATAACATACAAAATCTGCAGAAGGAAATACATGTAATACAGTAAACTTAATATATTATTCTTATTGCTTTGCACGATTCTACATTATTGATTGCAATTAATCCTGGTACAAATAGAAAAAGATACAATTACATCTAGTAGCCAGAGTATAAAAATTCCATTGTGTAACTGCAGATAGCTGTAAGTAATTTCATATCATTACTGTAAGTATTTCGTAGTGACTATAGTGTTAACACAGAGTAACAATAGCTATATTATATGTATCGTTGACAGCGCAATTAATTCCGGATTATTTTTAGCAGATGTATTGCGGATTATAAATATGGATTCACAGGTCTGTACACAGAGGAAGAGAGAGAGGTGAACAAATAGACATAGCATGTCATAGTGCACTTACTAGTGGGATAGAAGCACTCGGAGAAAACAATTGAATCTACGAAAGCTAATCCAAGTAAAGCTGACATGGTGAGTAGACAGTAACCACTGCAGTGAGAACATTATATAGAGACAGAGGGAACAATGGACTAAAGAGACACAAAACATTAGCCAAGGCTTTCACTTCATTGCAGTAGTGCTAAACTCAAGTAGCAAAGCAAGTGCGTTTGTACATGAACTCACACGGATTGCCACTCTGTCCCTGCACAACAATAGTCACTCCTACGTGTCCTTTCCCATACATTTATAGCTCTTGTTGTGAATAGAAAATAGGAGTAACGAAATAAATAGTTCAAGACACATAATACACATCACATACTCCTCCAGCCATAAAATAGTAATAAGTATTGTGCTATTTATATAATCTATAGACTCCATACTCCATATACGACAACAGTCAAACTCTTTGTGAATCTACTTAGATACTAGAATAAAATAGCGGTTAGATAGAGCGAGCGTTATGCTTCTATGTAAATATCCTTCTATAGTGTAAATATAAACTTTGGATAATAGAAGAGCCATTCATTCATAGAATCACACAATAGCGACTACAATAGCCTCCCACATTACATTACACCGCACCGGCTAGCTCTTCGTCCGAAAAGGGATATACTTCGTACGTACATTTGAAGTTTGTAAAATGCTATATGTCCCAGGACTAAAGATCCCCGTTATATTATTATATAGTTCAGTAGACTCGACAGATGAATGCGGGCATCCCTTCGTTCTTTATGTTAGTTTTGGTTCAATTCCTCTCCATGCAGCCCATACTTAATCCTCATACTGCTACACTATACTTCAACTTACAAGACACAGCACACACCGCATCCCATAATATCAAAGCAGAGCAAATGGTGTGCAGTGCGTACTGTAGCAGCAATAATACTATTCTATTTTCATTTCTGTAATGTATTTTGCTTTGCACTTTGCTTTCCGATTCAAATTCTTTATTTCTTTTAACCCCTTGTCTACCCGACTTCACGCAGTGAACTTTTCTAGCCTATAAACTACCTGTACTTGTACACACACATCTAATATACATAAGAAAGAGAAGAAAAAAAACCGTCCCTCGCTCACGGTGTTATGCTCAGTTTTTCAATACTTTTCTTCTACCCAAAGAATAATAAAAGGTAAATATCACCATAAGCATATATAAAAGAGAAAAATAGAAAAGATCCTTGCCTTCTTCTTCTACACTCCTTTATTCAGCTTGCTCTCAGCAATATTTTTTGACTTTCTTTTCCACTCTGCTTTGTTGACGGGGATTTGGAGCGCTATTTCATTTCCTTTCTCTCCATTTCCTCAACTAAAAGTAGAACTTGACTTGATTTCTATATTTGCTCTTGAACTACAAAAAATCTATCTTGTTTATGCCTTTTTGCCCCAAACCACGTTGTCGTAATACATAAATCCCCATTGATTCATTTGCGGGTACCTACAAACACAAAATAGGCACCTTACTTCATAACTTTGCTTCACACGAAACTCTGTCGAAATAATCACACAATAATTTTCAAGGAAAGCACGGCTTCTGTATAAGGTTACATATTAACACCATAATCCATATTAATTTAACAGTGAATTTTAAACCCATTTTCTACTTTTCACAAATCAATAAGAAAAATTATCTTCTTAAACAGATTTATCGGTTTATTTTCATTATATAAGTTGATAACTCACTCATGTACAGTTTGGTAGGAAATATAAATTACAATATTGTCAGATTTTTGACAGATTATAAGGAACTGTGAGGAATTGACATTGGAAAATTGTAATTACATACTTAATTCAGGGTATACTAAACACATACCTACCTAGTTAGGTACAATTTATTGCATTACAAAGACCTTTGAACGTTAAAGGATACACGAACATTCAATAAAATCAACTCAAATGGAGCGAGTTGAGCCACATGATGTGCAACAATGTATGTAATGCGATTCGAGTGAACCATACCTAATTTCCAAAGAGCCTACTTCAAAAAGTTACTCCTCAATACTTTTCCGCACTTTTCTATGTACAAACTTTCTAAAAAATTTCAAAGAGATGCACAAGCGTTATTCATTCATCTGCCTATTTCCCCCTTCCACTAGTTTATTTATCATCATTTCAATACTTCAGTTCATGAAGACAATATCACCCATTGACATTAGATATCCTGCACTTGTAATAATATTATATATATTGCCATCAAGTTCTTAATTTTTAATCAATTTAATACAAAGCCAAAATATGTTTTACAGTCCTCATCCACAAATGACATTCTAAAGTTGTAATTTCCATATGTACATAGGTAACATCGATATATTATTACGAAAACAATACATTTTCAAGAAATAATTTAATGTATGTAATATTCAAATATTTTAGAAAACAAACATTTTACATAAAAAAAATGTCAAGCCTTAAAAAATTCAAATTAGGAGAAAAAAGATTATTTTACGTAGTAAATCCACGCGATACTAAATGAGACATTTGAATAAAGTAAGCCAAGGAAAATTAAAATCCATCTTGTTCAGTTAAGTTATGTGATTTTAAGTAGATGCACGCACAGGCTACGTGAATTATTTTCCATAAACTACGCAACTATAATTTGTGAGAGGTACGTGAGTGTAAAATGGGATTAGGAGAGTAGTGGCTTTGAGGAGAGTGCATGGTGCATAGGATCTGCCTTGAAGAAAGCTGAGAACGGAATGAGAAAGTGTGGTATGGGAGTCATGTGCGTGTGTATCTGTTGCAGTTGTGTGGTAGGGGAGAGAGGCTTGGAATTGGAGCAGTGCGGTGTGCGTTGCTTTAGTTTAGTCAACTTGTATTTACATGGAGTTGCGTTACTTTACGAGTTCCGACTGGAGAAAGTGGCGGAGAAATGATAGCGCCTTCTCCTGCTGCCTTTGCAAAACTCTTCCGTTTCTTTATTGCGTGTCGGTATAGCAAGGTCGAGCAAGTTGTTTAGTGAGGATGGGTCATGGTCACTTTCAAGTGCATTGTTTATCACCACCATTAGTATGATTGCTTGAAAACTCATTATTCATTACTGTCACTGCTGCAACACTGTTTGTGATTGTGTGACTCAGATAAGATATTCGCAACAGTTTAGTAATGAACACATGTGTTTCTTGCTTAGCTCAGCTGGACAAACATGTGTATTAATAATAATATTCCATTTCCGTTGAGAGATCAACGGACACATTCTTGAGATTTAGGACATTTGGGAAAATTCGTTGGCGGTGGCCCATTCTGTGAATTTAAAAGGATGTCAACTAATACTAAGGAGGTTTTTCCTAGAAACTTTATTGTATTTTCCATGTTCCACTGTAAGATATCGCTGGAGAAAGGAAGACATATGACAGTCAAAGGGGGAATGCTATCCTTAGTCGTAGGTATTAATAGTTGTAGCTAACCCCAGATTATTCTATGAACTGCGGAAAAAATGAACGACAAAAGATAATAATGTAAGAGGTTATGTTTGGATTTTATCTAGTACTTATACAAATATCCTTAGAATAAAATTCTATTGGATAATCCTACAATGTATACAGTTGTAATCATTTTAAAGCTGAAATCCTAACCCTTTCCCTCCACTCTCACTTTGACTCCATTGAATTTATCTGTAGAAAACGTAACACCAAAAAGGAATAATTTTTTCTTCCTTTTCTGCACAGAAGGAGAGAAGTGAGCTGAAAATATCCAATTGAAAGAGTGCAGGTGGGACTGACAGAAGGACATATACATGCACCTGACATTTTTCACACATCTTCACAGATGCCTGTCTCCTTTCTTCCGTTTGTTGCGTCATGTCTCTCATCCTAGCATCTGATATCATTTTCCAATCCTTTTCATCTCTCCAGTCAGTCACACACATACATTTATACGTTCATATATAGAAATAGAAAGTATATGGTGTAGGTAGGTAGATATGCTTCTATTTATTTTCCTACTGTTCAGCCATGGAAAAGGAAGGCAATCATTTTTCTCAAAGAATCAATAGAGAACCCACAGGGTGGTTATGATTTTATGAGCCAGAGCTAAAAATATAATTCCCAATAAAAACGGGTTTGACTGTCACACCCTTATCACCTCTAATCATTCCTTTCCGACTGTCTTGTTCTGTCTTCACTTACAAAACTAGTTCACTCACTTCCCAACCCGTCCAAAAAGGATTTGATGAGAATCTAACAGGAAAATAAATAACTAGGACATAGTCTAATACCCACAGAGGATTTTATATCTGATATTACATCCATAGAAAAGATCATAACTAAGGATGTTTGCAATAAACGAAGATTTTTATATTTAAGACTCGGATAGACAAAATCTTTTGAAAAGAACATAGGTAGGTACCTTTGTATAAAGGTATACCTATTATTATATAGACTCAATTCTAATAAATAGAGTAATGGACTGAGCCAAAATCGCAATGGAGTGCTTTTATTGCTAACTTTGTTGAATGAAAGGATGAGACTACAATATTTAAGTATTTTCTTTAAAAAATGACGTATGTAAAAGTAGTGAGAGGAGTGTAAAAAGAGTGGCGTAAGTATACTAGGACCTTTTTGTTAACCAGGTATATTAAATGAGCAATAAATTTCTGAACATAAAGCACAGAAGCCTGTTAAATGTGCCAAGGAATTCACAATACAATATTTTATTCCTTTTTACGAGTCTTTTATACGGAGAGGAGGGGGATGATGACAGACGCCTCTTGCATGTCAAATTAATGCATTAAAAATACACTCGTTTGAAAAACTTCCCCTCCTTTTGGCTTGCCTTTCACTTATATCATCAGACACGGCTTTCCTTCCACCAATTCATGCTGGAAATAAGCCCTGTGAGATGAGGAACAGAAGAGATATAAGTGCCCAGTGATGTAACTTGGCTCTAGCCGACAGTTGCATACATATTCTAACAGTATAGAGAGAGAGAGAGAGAGAGAGTGAGTGAGGGATATTTTTCTACAATGACTCGAGTTGAATAGGATGAAAACCTTTGCCAACTCATCCCATAAAAGTAGTTTCTCCAATTTAAGATCACCCTCTTCCTCTTTCTTGCAATTCAACATCCGACCTACGTAAGTTAAGTTAACGTAACGTAAAGTATCCTAACAACTTCTGTTCATTGTCGAACGCGGGGTGAATAACAAATGAATGAATTTTCCTTCGTCTCACTTATACACACACACTTCCCTAACGATATCTAAAGCTACCATATCTAATACCCGTGTACTATTTACCATTCCATTTAGTTATTATATCTATCTCTATCTCTGCCCTCTACTTTTCATTTCACTCCCATCCACTTTCCATCTCCACCACCACCATATCTATGTGTGCAATCCAATTCTCAAAGAATAAGTAATGTATCATTTCATTACATAAAGATACATACATACATATTTACATTGCGTATGTACATAGGAAAGGACACAGAAGTAAACACCAAGAGCACAAACACAACCAAACGACAATGTTAAAGATAGCTACTGTTATTACACTAAGGAAATAAGTAGCGACTGCTTTGTATGAAGAGACACTATTATTCTGTATATATACCAGCTACCGTTATTCAGATTCTCCTCCTAGTAAAAGCAATAAGCACTAAATATCTATTCAAATATCAGATGTATACCTACATTTACATTACATATAGAAAAGTAAAGTACCAGGATTTCGTAGATTGCGTATCCTTTTCCTTCTCCTTAGCCATTGCCACCACATTGTAGTACTGCGTCTATAATAAAAACTGATATTCATTATTTCACCCTACAACGCTTCACTATAAAGCTCTCTTATGAAATAAATGACTCCGTAATGTGTCGCTCTGCTCTCATTTTATGGCTCTGACTTGGAGACAAACCTAAAGGAACATGAACAAAGCAAAGCAAACTAGCTTTGACTTTTCCACTGGAGGAAATATTTTGTTTTATGAGCCACTTTCCTAATGGACGAGGGTTGTTTTTACTCTGACATCGCTTCCCCGTCAAGATTTACACTCTCCCCTCACAGCTAAAACCGGGCTGTCAAACTTAATTTTAAGTGATGTCTCTACTTATCGCCACTATTGATGATTTCTTCAACATTGTCTACAGTAATCTTCTTAATAGCGTAAATCTTTGTAGTGAGGGGAGCTATACAAATACCAGTATAGCATGCAAAGTTTGAATGTATAAATATTGATACAAAAAGGAATTTTCATCTAAGAAGTACTTTTTGAGGACATTATTTGTAAGGACCATAATTTGCAAATAGGTATCGAATCAAACACCTGTTAAAAATAAATTCTGGAGAGTAAAAGTAGGGAAAAGCAATAAATAACTGGGCGCAAGTAGGGCTGCAATTATCTGCAATACAGAATCTGGAATTTCCTTTGAGTCATCAATCACTTTGCAATGAAGTAGCAAGAAGGAATTCATTAGCTCCCTCATCCATTAAAGCATTACAGTGAAAGTCAGTATAGAGTAGCTTTGGCTGAAAAACTGAAATGTTGATAAGAGAGTGGAAAAAAGGGAGTTGGTGCGAAAGAATATTTATAGAGTGTCTCCCACATTAAATCACCTTTATTACAATGTGTATACACACAAGCACTTTTTTATGTTTGTGCACAAATCTTAAGTTTGTAGGTAGGACTGAGAAGATCCTGTCACGCTTCGCTGTTTCCATCACCTACTACCAACAACAAACACAATGCTGGAGCCTGCACAATAAACTAAGCTTAGTCACATACTTATGTATGTATGTACATTTTTTTGCACTTTTCCCTACATATGCACATAGAGTAGTCGAGAGTCGACTCTTGCGCTAGTAAATATGTGCACAATGCAATGGCACATAAGAAAAGCACAATCACCTCTAATATATTTGCCAAACTGTCGTCGTTCTCTTTCTCTGTAGTACAATTGCACAAGGAGAAGCGAAAGACGGCGAGAGAGAAAGCCAAGTCACTACTATATCTGACTAGAGACATTCACGGATATTTCATTTGTATTACATATTTACCTTCTCTACATACTTATATAGCCATATGCAGTGGGAAAACAATTTACCTAGTTATTCAGCAGTGTATTATTCCTATAACTCTCTCTCTCTCTCTCTTTTCTCTCTTTAGCTTATAGACACATTATGTATAGTGTGTTTACAGCCAAAGAATTTGAGAGAAGCGAGGCAGGAAAACAAACCTTGCCAAGTTGAGAAAAGTCAAGTCAAGTCAACTAAATGTTAAAATAGGAAAGCAACACATATAACATCACACAGAGAGAGAGAGAGAGAGAGAGGAGAGAACACATGCAGAAGAGGAAGAACACGAAGTCCCTTAGTTGTTCTGTTACAATACGTTATGTTCGTTCTTCGGTCGAGGTGGAGAAATCTGGAAAAGCAAATTCAACTGCCTGTGTGTCTACTGCTAGTCGGAGTTTTAGGAGTTGGCAAAAACCTATAAAGAACATTTACATTCAGGATATTACTATAAGTAAGCTATAAGTACGTACACACACAATACATGCAAAGTAAATAAGTAAAACTGGTAAAACTAGTAAAAGTAAACTAGTAGATACTATACATACCTAGTGTTTTCTCTCTCTCTCTGCTAGTTTAACCAGCTTTGCAAAGGAAGGGAGTCCAGGCCAGTTCCTCTCTTTTAACTATTTTCTATATAGGAAATGTATGGTAAAGCGCCGGCTCCTGTTCTGCTTTCACAAGCCAATTGACAGCATCACGGATCGTCAGTATTTGCTCAGATCTGCTCGTGTAAGCATCTGCTGTTCTTTTAGCTGCTCTTCCTTTTGACTCTCTCTCTGCCACACTACTACTGATCATGATGCAGTCGGGCGGGCTTAGCGTCTCTCCTCTTCTGGTCTGCTCTTCTGGTTTCATCATCTCGTCTATCTAATCGACAATCTTCATTCTTCCACCACAAACTTCCCTGCTCCTCCTCAAACAACACTTCGTCACTCTGTGTCAATAAAGATCTTCTCTTATTTCATTCACTGAACCAGGACTAATAACACAACACTTCCTTTCATTCTCCACCACGTCTCAAGTCTCAACTTCTTCGACTTCGCCAACCAAAGAACGACCTGTGAAAATCATGTGGATGTGATTTTAGTGATTCCCTTTTATAACATTTTCTCGCTCTCTTATAAAATGTACTCTCTTTTATAGACACGTGAGTAACTCAAAATCAAATCTCAAGTCCTATTGCCAATTATGGCGTCAAGAAAATCTAATACCAAATACAGGAAAAGTAAAGTGTGACTTATCTGTTATCCGAGTTTCATCTTCCTTCCTCATTAAGAAATAAACTGAACTCCGGAACCTAACCAAAAATCTAACGTGTTGTGCACAGCTCACTAATAGGTCCCGTATATTAATTACAACGCAGCTAGATCCAATCAATCTAATATATTTTAAGTTTTCAATTTTAATGTGTCCAGAGAAAATCTGCCGCGACGCTTTTCTACTCTGAATGAAATAAGAAAATTGTAAAACCACTGAAAATACCCAAAAAAGGCGCGTATTAAATTCCCTGTCCAAAAATTGACATCTAATTTCACTTCACCCCATTAGTGGTTAAACTTGTCTTGTACGTTTTGGTAGTTGACAGAAATGATATGAGAAAGTGTATTTGTTGTAGATATGAAATATGCCTACCTAGGTACTTAGGTTAACATAGTTTTGTTTATTGGGTAGGTACTTGTTAAGTCCGGAGGAAAGTGAGTAAACTTAGCTTATGTTATAGCTACTAGCTTTGTCAGTCTGTGAAAGGAAAACTCGTTCATATTTAATCAAAGTGATTTTCTCCACCGTTCAGTTCACCGTATCGAGAGCATTGGAGCTTCAACTACAATTGAATTAGTGTCAGTTAGTGCCCGACGAACCGAATGAAACTTTCTTTTCAGTGAAAATACATAGACATGAGATATTCACAGACGATCAGGGCGATGGCATGTACCGTCGTTGTAGTAGTAGTGGATTTACACTAGTAGACACCAGAGGAGTTTGGGACTACTGACTGAACTAATATATTTAATATAAATTCAGTTTGTATTCTAGTCTAAAATATATATAAATATATATTGTTTGAATGAGAGAGGAAGGACTCTTTCATAGATATAGTCTTCTGCGGTGACTAGTGTATATAATGTCTGTTCTGGTTTGTTGTAATGTAAACTTTCCAAAATCAAGCCACACCACAAGTGACAAGAGATCTGTTTCTGCTTGAGTTTTGAATTGCTTACGGTTGACAGTGTACGTGTGTAGTTTTCCTATTTAATAGAACACAATATATTGGAAGAGCTGCATTTAAACAGAGGAAGAATGCTCGCTACACAATCTAGTTACCATATCATAGCATTGAAATAATGCATGTACTATTTCGACAAAGTTTTGATTCTATTTAATTTCCAACTTTCTACGTTCAACTGTGTGTGATACAGTTCCCATTCCCATTGTAAAAGTGAATCAAGCATCAAGACAGACTTTTGAGAGTTGTTCTTCGTTAGTTCCATCTCTCCTTCCCAGTGAATATGTAAATGACTGCAAGTTTTAAACCAACAGAGGAGAGCAATTACAATTACAATGTGTCTGTTTACATAGTAGGACATGCCATCGCCATTACATTGCACTCTACTTATGCGTATTATGTATCAAGGAGAAAGGAAAACCTTCAAATATACTAACATGTCAGTGCTACATATTGTTTCGTCTGTCTCGGAAATCAACGTGCGCCTTTAATTCTATTCTCTCATCTACACACTTACTATTATCGTATACACAGTATACAGAGAGAGAGAGAGAATAGAAAACCAAAGCCATTCTCCACACTGAAGAGAGAAGACTAAAGAGAACTTGGAACACAAGATCTCCTCTCATTTAAACAAATAACATTCAATTGGAATCAGAGATAATGATTGTGAAGGAGAAATGCTGGCTCTAACTGCAAACCTAAACTGCAGCATCTATGTACATAAAGCAAAGGATGTGGTAAGTGAAAAGCAAATGAGGGACGCATATACTAACTAAACTCATATTCTACTTTAGACAAGTCTTTATAGTCGATATAAGATAAAACCATGTCTATTTCAAAGTAATATGGGTCGATTTCTACAACTTTTAAATCTGCTGGTCAATTACTGTCTACTACGCTTTAATACACCTATTCCTATCATCCTTATATACAATCTTCTCATTCTCTCTATAGTAGATTTTAGATTCTAGGAATATACCTACGAGAGGAACGTATTTAAATAAGAATTTACCTAAAGCGGGACTTACCTAGAACCTCAACGTTGCCGTTGTGTTATTCGTACGCTACAATGTATGAGTTTTTGTGTTTCTATAAATATGCTACATTACAAACGCTGTATAGTAGTTAGTAGTACTAATTAATGTTTTGTAATTAATTACTAAATATACACAAACGAAACATATATAGTTAAATATTGGTTACAAGGAGCCCAGTCACTAAAACGCAATATCACACAATTCCTATTTAAAAACGTTCCGCTTGTAGATACATTCAGGAAAGGTAGCTTTTATATCGTGATTTATGCAATTTGTGAAAGGTAAGAGCATCGTAGTCAGATTTCTATAAGTTTCCCTAGAACTATCACACAATGTGTAGATATTATCATTAGGTAGGATACTAGAGACAGTAAAAGTAAGCAAACAAGCATCATGGTGTGATACAGACATTATTAAACATAAGTATCCATCCTTGTTTCTACTTTCCGTGAAATGGTATTATTGTATCTGAAGTTTCTCGTCGAGAGTGTATCTTTGTATAGGTTTGTGTTATGGGAGAAGGAAAGGAATGGAAGTCAGAGTGGAGAGGAGTGCAAGCCAATTTTAACTAACAGATTGAACTGCACACACACTGATTGTGAGATTGGAGGGAAGAGCAGGGGAAAGAAAAAAGATGACATCAAGAGCAGCTGACAGCATTCACATATTCCAATAATCTCCTTTCCCATTTTGAAAACAAGTTGCTTTGCTTATCACAGGAGAAAGAATCCAGAGGAGAGGAAAATAGAGTAGAAAACAGAGAAGAAGAGACAGTTAGTAGTTGGAGCCAGAGTCTCGTTGTAATACACACATGGAAAAAAGTCAGTTTCACTCTTTAGTTGGAGAAGACGAGAATGTGAGGGCTCTCTCTCTCTCTCTGTGAGAGTTTGGAAGAAGAGAGTGAGACAGTGAGACGGTTCCATTTGTTGTGTATTATTATTAGATATAGAGATTCTCCGTATATTTCACCACTATCTGTTGTGTGCTTCTTCCTTTTTCAACCAGAGAGTTTCATTGAATGGTATACCATGGCACACGGTTGCATTTTGGCCTCGTATCCTATGACTGGTAACATTCTTTCCCTCTTAGTTCTTGTGTGTCCTTGCTGGGAAAAAGTATTATTGTATTTCTATGAAAAAGTAGTAAAAATCTCAGAATTTTAACAGAGAGGGAGTGTGGATGGAGGGGATGCACGTGCAGAGACTATTTTCAAATGCACTTTGCATTTCCTCATTGAGCTTTATTCTTATCTTATCATATCTGAAAGGCCATAGATTCTTTACAAGGGAAATTGTGCTCCTTGTCGTCAACATTATGATAAAGTGCAATATTCAGTGTTCAATGCTCAAACTGTCGCACTTAAATATTCCTTTTGCATACAAAGTCCCTCTCTCCGCCTCTCCACTTTTTCTTCACGACCATTCCTGTAATAACCGTGGTGGTGGTGACTGAAGAAACACATATCTCTTTCTATATATAATAAGTATACAGACTATGCTATGTATATATAACTGTAATATTTTTGTGTAGGTACTTAAGTGAGTGTTATGGTCTTTCACAATGTCAACCGCTCCCTAAAAGTCATGGATATGAGATAAACTATCATTTTCCAGAAATTGGCACTGATGTTTATAGTTTACTTAGGTAGCTTTGAGTTTGCTGGGGAGAAATAGGAATCATGTCGTGATATACAACAATGCTCGACTCTGCGCCCCGCTAAAGACAAGACAAGAATTCACAATCTGATTCAGAGGGTGGTACGCTATCCATAAAGTAGGCACCGTGCTACACAATTTATAGACTTATTGCTTATGGTCAGCACATTATGTTTATTATGGTTCATGGATATTGATAATAGTATCCCTATTAGTATTTACCATTCTCTCCCTCTCTCTCTATCTCGAAAATAGAAAGTCATATATATAGTGACAGTTTTCTTTCTACACGACAATTCTCTGCATATATGTTTTTATGTATGAATAGGAAAGCGTGGATTGAGTTCTCACATCACATATCGTAATACTTTTAGATAAATAGGCACTCAGTCCCTTATCATACTTTTCCATTTACTAAAGTTTATGAAAAGTCAGGAATTTGTCTTTTAATGAAATTGCAAATTTATGCAAAAGACAGTAGCTACCTGAAAGTAAGTTTAGTCGACGGTAGGTTTAGGATTCCTTTTTTCCCTTGTGTGACGTCCTTTTTTATACTAATCTTACACGCGTGGATAAGGAACTGAGAAATTGAAAGCTGACTTTAATTAGACTTCATCTACATGCAAAATGTGAAATAATAGCATGGATTTTTCATTTATTCCTTTCAACCCCATGCTGGTTTTCTCACTAGTCAAGCGATTGTGCAGCTAATAAAAGCTCCGTTTATAACTTCATTCTTGGCTGGCGGACACACGAAGAGTTTAATTTGATTATTAGTTTAATATGTGCATACGTATGCATGCAATGAAAAGTTTTTGTCGACTTTTCCAAAGTAACTACAGATAATCAAATCAAATCAGCTATATTAGAATTCAGGAGGGGAAAGAAAATTCCATGCAGAAGCTTTTAGTTCTACTCTACAGTGTTTTGAATTAGTTGGGTGTGCATTTTGATTGAGGGGCAATAATAGTGAATACCTACACCATGTCGTGTATATAAATATTCCCCTTTAAATCCTTACTTCTCTCCCTCTCTCCTTTTCCTTACACCAAACAATCTCATTTAGGAAATACAAAGTGTATGATACGGTACAACTGCTCAGAGTGATTATGATATGAACTCAATTTAAATAAAGTCTATTCAATGTTATTGCAACTAAGGAGAAGAACCAGCTGGGCTTTGAAACCTTAAATGCATGCTGCACAAAAATAAATACATACATAGGCAATCATGTAGACTAAAATGTTTATCACTCAACTACAGATATGAATAGGCATTAGTTAACTGTAGGAGTATGCTGAAAAACTTTTTTGTAGAAAATTAGGTACTGTGTGTTCCTATTGCTTCAAAGCTTATACACATGCAATAAACGTACTACATAGAAATTTTGAATCTGTATAGTAGCATTTAGGTCAACTTTTAAATACGTATTATATATACTAAATACTAATGCATATGGGAATTAAAACTTGGTAGCTTTGGCAAGAGAGACATGAATCGTGATTTTCTTTGCAACTTGTTCGCTAAAACTTTGTACACACACATAGAGAGCAATGTGTACTTAGTGCGATAGTGGCTCTCACAACGAATTGACACGTGAATGAACAAAATCTAGGCTAAGCTATTTACATTATCGTTTAACCCACGCAATTTATATAGTAAAGGAAACCTAGGCCGTATCTAAATGTCATGGGGAAGGAATAACCGTAATACGCAATTTAATGTGCGCGAAATAATGTGAAAAGAAAAATGGGTGCTGTTGGGTATAGTAGAAGAGGCTTTAATAAGGAGAAGTATGGTGGAAGTAGGGAAAGTGGGCAATCCTCTTTCATTCTATCCAAACAATAGTTGTGATCTTCCAACAAATTAATGTGTATAGACTATTAGTCTCACAACAGCCCATACATACTCACAATGGACATCTCATTCTTCTTCATAAAGACTCTAAAGTGAAGCCCCAGGGTTTCCTTTTCACTCTCTCTCTCTCGCTTCCGAAATAAACAACTTAAATAAAAAATGTAGCAACCCCCACACTCTCTCCATTAAGACTGTTGCTTTTCTATCAGATTTTTTTATAACGCATTTAGCTAAAGTTTTATTTCCGCTGAAATTCTCCGCTGCTGTAAGTGGGAAGTCAAAGGAAATCCAGAGAGTAAAGGAAAGTACACAAGTGGATGGTATTTTAAATGAGTAAGTAGGAAATATCTGTAGTTTTCCTTCACAAATTGCATTAGATTGGAGAGAGCGCTTGGGGAGTAATTGAGTAAAAAGTGTCAGAACCCTGTGAGTTTGCCATAAGTATAGAGAGATCATCGAGTGCATGATAAGAGTGTATCTCTGTTGTATATAGGGATGATATGCATGCAGCTATATGCTATGCTACGCTAAGCTTCCACTCTGTCGCTCTTTCCTTAAGCTCACTTTACAGTTACTCGGATCAGAAGAGATAAATCCTGACAAGAGCTAACGAAAGCAAACTAAACCATAGGAAAGTAAAGTGTAAAGGAAAGGAGGAAGGGAAACTGGAGAGTTCTTCTTCACAACGCAACGAAAGAAAGTGAACCACGATGAATAGAATAGAGCAGTCAGTTACTATTTGCTTGAACTTGCATTGAATTGGACATAACTTATTTCCAGTTAAGGCTAGCCAGCGAGAGAGATAGAGAGATTCTATTTTATAAAGGGAAATATTCTGTGGGACTCTAAATACAATGGAATATTATAATGGCTAGGGCTTTTGTGAGCGTAGTCGCATCCTATCCTAGTATCCTGTCTTGTCTTGCATCCGACATCCGACAGTCTGCAATGAGCCCAACAAACTTCACATCATTGTCGAACGGAGGGTGAATATCAAGTAAGCCTGTGTCGCCCTGTGACTCTTTTACCTCTTCTACACTCTACACCCTTCGCCAACTTGCATACCAAACAAATCCAGACTCCTTTATCTCCTATAACTTCCTTAGTCAACTGAGGTGCTCTAACTTGTTTATCAACTTCCAATAATAAGAAAGAAACTAAAGTACGCTAATAGCACTAATCTTTATTATATAACTAAAGAAATAGACACTCTCAGTTAGTTAGTAATCGAGGCACAACACAAAACCCCTACCCTTCATTTTCAATCTACTACATTAACACACAGACTGCTTAACTCTCGACAGGAACTAAAAGACATTAGCAGAATTTCAACTTGTCCCCTTTTAGTGACTTATCCTTTCATATTGTTACCAACATACACCAAATGAAGACAGCAAACCTGATACAAAATATTATTTGACTTATCAGTGTTATCACGTTAAAACACCTTTTTTGTTGTGCAACAAGGCAGTAACTTTATCTTATGCAATCTATTTAAAAATAGCAGAACTATAATTTGATAATGGTAATTATTTTAAAATGATGGAGAAATCGAAAAAGAACTTTTGAATTTTGATGAACCCAATTGTTTTCGTTTCTCAATTTTAATGCCCAAAGAATTGTTGTAGATAGATATCTGCTTAAACGGATAGTTAAAATTGATAGTTAAGTTCATAATTTCATAATAAGGTATTGATAGTGCACTGAGTGTCAGTGATGTGGAATGAAATGGAATTATGAAGGTTGAGCCTGAGCCACGAGCCTCCTGTTGCCTTGAGTGTTTATATGCATTAGGCCTAGGCAGGGAGTGAATAACGAAATCACCCTATCGACCCCATGACTAAATTATGAGCAGGTTCGACACATTTGCCTTTGCACCCCAGCAAGCAATCTCTGCCCTTGTCTAAGCTGGGGTATTAGTCCAAGCACATTAATGCATTGCTTTTACTTACTTACTTCTCAGGGACTATATAGATGGAAATGTATTATGTATACGGATAGAAGGGTCTAAGTCGGGGTAGAATAAACATTGGTGAGATAAGTAGGCTACTTTGTTCTGTTACATGCTAGAGTAGATAGACGTAGTCGAAGAAGAGTCTATATTTAATAATGTAGTGTTGAGTTATGAGCCGCCCTTCTCATGTAAGCTAATTGAGCGCGCAGTTATTGCCACTTGGAGAGTACTACAGATATGAGAGTCCTGTTATCATTTCCAGCTTTTATTCACACATCTACGTCTGTCTCGACTTTCTCGAGGCTTATTGTGTGCCCCGAGACTGCTTATTAATGCGTGAATGCGAGTGTGTATCCTAATGTGAGTGAGTGAATGAGCCGAGCCACCCGCCTTGTATTTATAAATCATTTCTAATCAATTCCCTCTCTTTTAACAGATTTATATAGCTCTATACGACCTAGCGCTTCTCAGTCAGTTCAACTCTTATTATTATCAGTGTAGCGAGCGTACGCAGGAAAAATTGATGCAGATACTATTACCATTTTCAATTTACTATTCTCTGGCTTCAATTACGAGGTAGCATCCATGCGCATCTTATTTAGACACAATTCAGAATGATAAGGGAGGAGATTTATTAAAAATGAATGAGAAATTAACATATGGCTGCCTTAGCCTTTTGTACAGTACCTAATAACTAAAATCTATATAATTGCATTGCTGTACTGTTGATTGTGCATGAAATTACTTTTGTTAAGAATAACCTTTAACATTTGGAATACGTGAGTGTGCTAATGCATTATTATATGTTATAATTGCTGCGTATGAGAGCAATTAATTAAAAATGCTAAGCAGTAATAATTATGTTAGAAGTAGATTATTGTGCGAAGGTGAAATTGTTGATTACATTCCTGTAGATGATTGTGTGGAGAAATGTATGGCAGGGAAAGAGGAAACTGTTGTCGGAACTATAAAATCTAACAACGGGAAAAGCTAAAGCATTGCTTGGGCTCTCTGTTGTGTAGTGTGTAAGGAGGTAATGATTATAAATCTGAAATGTAATACATTTACATTCCATGTTTATTATCCAATCGGAGTTATGTCTAAGGCTACATAATATCATATCCAAGTTGTTTACTTAATATGATTTAGATTGCATTAAGGATATTAACATGCAATAATAACAAGTTTTGAGTGAGTGACTCATGTCGAATGAGTGCGTTGGACGTATTTCTCTGTAACAAAAGGGAATTTTGTTTGAGAGCTAGTAGAGAAAGTATAATAATGATGGCCAAAAGCAAGCAACGCCAAAGAGCCTTACTTGACGAGATCGATCAAGAAAATCTGCATAAAATAATGTAAAATGGCCAGGTTTCTATCTATCCGTATTTTAGTTACACACATTTGGTTTTCACAAGTGAATATTTCTACATACTACTAGCCATAGCCTCACTAAGAAACACGTATGTACAGTTTGCATAGCAAACTAACATTATTAACATGCCTTCAAGTTACAAGTCCAAGGAAAGTGAAACAAGGCGAATAGAATTTCCTACAAAAGTTTCTTTCTCTCTCTCTATATCTATATTTTCAACAGTTACTTAGCTTTACTAGGTCCTAAATTCACATACATAGTAATATGTATATATAGTGCTTATTTTATATAGTATGTGTATATAGAATATGTGCATGCAATGTTAATACAATAGCTAGAGCTACATACATACATAATATTCCAACTTCACTTTAGTATGTATGCTGGATGTGATGTGTAGGCTTTCCATCTGAAATTGAGTTGTGTTGATGCAGCAGTGCCTGTATATGGTGGGTGAATATATCTTGTCTAATATCTATAATAGTGCATTAGTTGCTCTGTTGTAGCGTGGCTTTAATGATATGATGCTATGTACAAGTCTGGAATGGATATAGCTGAGCATGCAATTTAATAAATGTTGTGTACTCTGCTCTCTCGAGCTCATTCTTTCACTCTCCTATTCATTGTATTAAATTACAAATGTTCCATTACATTACAGCCTTGCTAACTTAAGAGCCAGCAACTGTACTCTATCTTAAATGTATCAGCCTTCATCACATCAGCACAATTACGTCCCTTGTACTACTACAGGCTGTGCTCTCAGCTTTTCCTTCCTCCTCACACACTATATTAACACTCCTTTTACACCGAAAATCTAATATGAATCCCGAGAACAATGAAAAAAGACATAAAGGAACTCACTCATAATATTTAAGGAAACAAGCGTGAACAATTTGCGCAGAGACTCTAACAAACACCAGCTCGACTCTTGAAAAATGTGCATAAGTACCTACATAACATATTTTTATTTGAAGGCGAGGGTGAAAACAATTTTTAATCCCCGCATTCGACATGGAAATGTGAAGACACCAAATGCAATAAGTTTGGCAAATACTACATATACATTTTAATATCTTCATAGATTAGGAACGGCTCAACGGCTGTGGTTAACAAAAAACGTGTGTAGGATATTTAGGTCACGTATTCTTGGGATTCAAAAAAGAATTGTGAATATTTTCACTTTGTCAAGAGAGTGTTATACGGGTAGAGAACGTAAAATGCATGGGATGAAGGAGAGGGAAAGTTCATTAAATTAAACCAGTATAAATTAAGGATACTAATAGGAGATATAAATCAGAATAGTTAAAAAGAAGAAATAAAGCGATGAAACGGAAGTCCCAGGTTGCCCGCATGATTACATAATTTAGGTGCTAAAATCTGCAATATGAAAGGAGGTTTCATGACATCAAATTACATTGAATTGCAGAACAGAGAGCATAATGGTCTTTTGCATTAAAATCTGCTCACTTTCTCATCTAGAGTCTAGAGAGGAGTGGAGTAGTGGAAAAAGGATTTCCATATGGTAAACTACTCTGTCCTTTCACCTATGTAGCTATTAATGTTACCATTAGCCACTCTGATTCCCTATATGCTCCCTTACTATGTGCTAACGCAAACATTAAAGTTTTGCCTATCCCTGGCCTGCTAAGTATAAGTGCTGATTTTATTTCGCTTTCTCTCTCTCTCTCTCTCTCTCACTCTCTTCTGTTCTGCAATGTTGTGAAAGTGACGTGATGATCCTATGATAGGAAAGTCTGGAGAGAGATAGAGAAAGAGTATTATATTACCTCTCCCATCTGTCCGGATAAAGATAGTTGAAGAATCCCTGAGCGATCACGGAGTATTGAAAACGTAGTCAAAGGGAAATTCTCGCCTGGCGAACTACAGATAGTGAGTGAGTGGGGCAAGGAGGCAATGGCAATGGAGAGGGATGGATGGATGGATGGAAGAGAAACTATGTAGATTGCACAGTACTTACTGAGCTACATATGGACAACGTATTATGTATGAAGTAGTTGATCTGTCCATGTAATTCTACGCCTGGATTTACGTTGCATTCCTCACTGAATTGGATTGGTTTGGAGTGGCTTCCTTTCGTTTGTATTTCTACTTACTCTCTCCTCTCCTATTCCTATTCCTCTGCTAACAGGCTCAGTCCTCTTGTTATGATAGCAATGTGAAGTAGTCTGCACTCTTTACCGTCAGTGTCTATTCCCTTGTGAATGAAAGCATTCGGCCGACTGTTCGTCGAGCGAGCGCGTAATGCATGAATACTTTAAGCTCTCACAGGAGAGAGCCTCTAATATATAATACACTACATTACATCATAGCCCTATACACACCAAATACTATTCTCAAAAACGTAAAAAGATCTATTACCCGTCTGCTTTCTCGCTAAAATGCTTTATATATGTTACATGATACTCATACAAAACCGACAACTACACTTGCCCTAGTCGGAGTACATTTAAATTTTGAAATTTGAGGAAAATACACTCAACAGACCCAAAATTCAGTTTCGGAAAATAAATTAACAATTAAAAGTAGTCCATTTTTGTTTCATTTTACTCAGTGTCCTTACTCACTTGAGAAAGCGGGAAAAATTGCGTGTTCTCTACTAGCGCATGCGCAGACACAATTAAGTAGTCAAGATGTAATTTAGCTTCATTTTATTGAGTAGTTAGACTACCTCTATTAAGTAAATACGGTTAATTGTGAAAAAAATTGCTATTTCTTTTTAATATCTGCGATGGGAAACTTAAAAACGTCTCTAAAATCGACGGAAGTTCTACTTGCGCATGCGTAAACATAATCATGTGGTCAGAATATAATTTAAAGTGATTTGAATGAGCAAATGGACTACCATTTCTTATTATTAGAATAAAAATTGATATGGAAATGTGTTTGAACCAGGCCAAGTGGATTTAGACGGCTTGCATAAAGACCCTGCAATACATACGACTGGGATTTAGTAGCTAGAAACATATTAGTGGATAGATACAAGAAACTAGGATGG